>JABXJD010000071.1:780000-805000 GCA_013375575.1 Percina caprodes
CCACCCTGGTTCTCTCCTCCGTCTTCCTCGTCCACAAACTTATTCTCGTCGTATTCATCGACGTCTACTTTTCTGAACCGGTCGGAAAGTGCATTTTTAGACATTTTGGACACGATAGTGAAGACTGTTCAACGCGCAGCGGGTGTTTTGGACAGCAGAGACGAGCAACTGTGCTGCCCAGTCCGTTTCCAGCGCTCCACTTCCTCACGTCTCCACTTCCTCTTCTTTTACCTCTTTGGAGATATTGGTGGTGAACAGCTTCATTACCGCCTCCCCCTGGACCGGAGATCTCATTGTGTGACGCTGATTTTTCATGACTTTTTCAACATACTATACTATGACTTTTTTCAACATATTATACTATGACTTTTTGAAACATACTAGTCTATTTCTTTTTTTGAACGTACTATACTAATACTTTTTTCAACATACTATACTATGACTTTTTTCGACATGCTATACTATGACTTTTTTCGACATACTATACTATGATTTTTTTGACATACTATACTATGACTTTTTTCGACATACTATACTATGATTTTTTCGACATGCTATACTATGACTTTTTTTGACATACTATACTATGACTTTTTTGGACATACTATACTATGACTTTTTCCGACATACTATACTATGACTTTTTTCAACGTACTATACTAATACTTTTTTTCAACATATTATACTATGACTTTTTGAAACATACTAGTCTATTTCTTTTTTTGAACGTACTATACTAATACTTTTTTCAACATACTATACTATGACTTTTTTCGACATGCTATACTATGACTTTTTTCGACATACTATACTATGATTTTTTTGACATACTATACTATGACTTTTTTCGACATACTATACTATGATTTTTTCGACATGCTATACTATGACTTTTTTTGACATACTATACTATGACTTTTTTGGACATACTATACTATGACTTTTTCCGACATACTATACTATGACTTTTTTCGACATACTATACTATGACTTTTTTCAACATACTATACTATGACTTTTTTCGACATGCTATACTATTACTTTTTTCAACATACTATACTATATAATATACTATGACTTTTTCGGCATACTACACTTTGACTTTTTTCGACATGCTATACTATGACTTTTTTCAACATGCTATACTATGACTTTTTTCGACATACTATACTATGATTTTTTTGACATACTATACTATGACTTTTTTTCAACATACTATACTATGACTTTTTTCGACATACTATACTATGACTTTTTTCGACATACTATACTATGACTTTTTTCAACATACTATACTATGACTTTTTTCAACATACTATACTATATAATATACTATGACTTTTTCGACATACTACACTTTGACTTTTTTTGACATGCTATACTATGACTTTTTTCGACATACTATACTATGACTTTTTTCGACATGCTATACTATGACTTTTTTTCAACATACTATACTATGACTTTTTTCAACATACTATACTATGACTTTTTTCAACATACTATACTTTGACTTTTTTCAACATATTATACTATAACTTTTTTCAACATACTGTACTATGACTTTTTTCAACATACTATACTATGACTTTTTTTCAACATACTATACTATGACTTTTTTCGACATACTATACTATGACGTTTTTCAACATACTATACTATGACTTTTTCGACATACTATACTATGACTTTTTCCGACATACTATACTTTGACTTTTTTCGACATACTATACTATGAATTTTTTTCAACATACTATACTATGACTTTTTTTCGACATACTATACTTTGACTTTTTTCGACATACTATACTATGAATTTTTTCGACATACTATACTATGACCTTTTTCGACATACTATACTATGACTTTTTCGACATACTATACTATGACTTTTTCGACATACTATACTATGACTTTTTCGACATACTATACTATGACTTTTTTCGACATACTATACTATGACTTTTTTTCAACATACTATACTATGACTTTTTTCGACATACTATACTATGACTTTTTTTCAACATACTATGACTTTTTTTCAACATACTACACTTTGACCTTTTTAGACATACTATACTATGACTTTTTTTCAACATACTACACTTTGACTTTTTTAGACATACTACACTTTGACTTTTTTCGACATGCTATACTATGACTTTTTTCGACATACTATACTATGACTTTTTTTCGACATACTATACTATTACTTTTTTCGACATGCTATACTATTACTTTTTTCGACATGCTACACTATGGTGTTTGACTATGATAAAAGAATGTTACTTACTCCACAGCGCTGTAGAGATAAGTCTGGCAATGTAAACCCATTAGTGACTGCACCTCTACATTGAGTCATCGATATATAAGCGTTGAACGTCTCATCAATGTTTCAGTTATCTTCATGTCTGTTCCCGGTTTTATAAATAAACACACTCCATGAACCGATATATCTTTAATGTACATTTCAGCATAATAGTGTTTTTGCAGTTGATTTCATACATTTCTTCAGAAAATCAGACAGCATTAGATGTTTATTTAAGAATGCTTTAATAAGCAGCACAAAGTTCCTAAGTATTTTATTGAAAAGATAATGTATAAAATACCAACATATTTTGACAGTATATAGTCTATTGTCACGGAATGGATAAACGAATAAAGAAAGCAATAAAACTACCTTAAAACAGCCATACAAAACATGATAAAAAGCACGCATGCATTTGTCAAAAAAAGTGCATTACAAATAGGCAATATTAATGGTAATTAGTGCTAAACAATCATAGTTTCTTCATAATTCAAAGAAAATGTTGCATTGTCTAAATTGCAGTTTGAGAAATAAGATATTTCTTGCCTTCCTATTACAGACTCTTAACACTATTTATTTAAAGTCTATTTAAAGAAATACAATTCTTATCCATGTTGTCTATGTAAATCCATGACTAGTTAAACACCTTCATGAGTTTGAACCTTCGTGGAGCATTGCAGTGGCTTGTGTGAAAATGTATTTAAGAGTGGCCTGAGAGCGGGACGGGAGGAAATGTACAAGTTCCTCGTGTTTAAGAAAAGATCTTGAATTTACTGCCATCAAGGGGTGATATCATCAGCCGTGCAGAGCCCGGGGAGTGGAGAGGCCGCCATTTGTTCCTCCAGATGACGGTGCAGAGACGCGACACCAGCAGGACGCACGCCAACACCAGCAGAACAACTGATTGGACACAAAAGAAACAGTGGGTGATTGGGTCAGCCACCAAAACTTAAGTCAACCTCCAAGTATGGATAGACAGATTATCGGCCCATTTTTTGGCAGTTTGCAGATGATCTATATCTGCGTTTTATTTGCCTGATAACCAATAAGTTAATTAATCAAAAAGTGTGCTAATTTGCACCGGCTACAGCTCTGTGTCTTTCCCTCTGCTTTGGTATTGCTCACCACTGAGTCTGACTTAACGTCCCGCCCACAACACTATCTGACTCTCTGTTACTGTGTATTATGTTGAAAGTTTCTCATTTATTAAATACTTGCTAAAAGCATTTAAACAAAATCTACTGATTTTCATTTTCACTCTAAATATCGGTTACCTAAACTAGTTATAATTGGTATCAATATCAGCCTTGAAAAACAATTATCGGTCGATCCCTACCTCCAACTTTAATGGAAATAATTTTAGGTAGTATAAAAAGGTAACACATCGCTCTAGGCAAATTCCATTGATACAGTTTGTATGGATTTGGACTGTTCTGTCAACTAAGTCAGATGTCAGATAAATATTCAGCTTGTTATGCTCTGATATAAAGCGGAAAGTAGGGTCGTTGCTGGGAAAAAATCACAGTTGTAGTAGCGGTACTGTTATGCTACACTCACCCATAAACACAGTATTTGGAGTGGGATTAGCTGGCTTAAAATGCTGGAAGACATTCCCAACCAGAGCCACGATCACCACAGGGTACACGGTCAGGATGTTACGCACCCAACGGTCCAGCACCCAGTTCTCAAGAACGAACCTGCACACACAGACAAAGCAATCATTAACCAACTGTAAAATGTATTGGAGTGCAATGCCTCTGAAGATTTTATCCCATGTCATGTTGCTGATGACTTGAGTAAGAAAATGAAAGGGTGATACTGATACCTTACTTTCTGAACTCTTAGTAGCTGCTGTCTTTAGTGTAACATTTATCAAGTTAATTCAACTTTTCTTGCACAGGGCTCCAGACTACCACTGTAACTCTAACTCAAAATTTTAATGGCACAGGCAGAAACTTTAGGGGCACACACCCTAAATCAACCTGCCAGGCAATTATTCACCTTTAACCCATTGTAACCGAATTCCTGATAAAAGCTTAGGTAATAAATACAGAAACTAGGCAAGGCAGCTTTAGTTGTATAGCACATTTCAGCAACAGGGCAATTAAAAGTGCTTTACACAAAAACAGTTAAATAATCACCGCAGTGTTCTTGCCTTTTTGACCACGCCCTCTCCTGACTAACACGTCAAACCCTGCAATTTGTTGCTGTGAAGGGCCTGGCTCTCAAACAGGAGGATCCGTGGATGGGAAAAAATGTGTCAATTTTGATTTACCATGGTGTACCTTTATGGACGGTGAGTGTGACGCCCTGTATGCTAGACACACGAGTGTAGATGACGTTACCTTCGCGGTGGACTAATTGTTTTTGCGTTTTGCCTGTTTTTATTCTCCCAGTTTTGTCTTGCTAATGTTCTGCACCACTGTTTAGCTCTCTGTTATTTTATTGACTTCTTTAGCCTTGCTTGTCTGTCAAAGCACTTTGTAAACTCTGTTTTTAAAAGGTGCTATTTAAATAAAGTTGTTATTATTATTATCACTCACGGACCCTCCTTCTCTCACACACAGTGACCAACTCTGGCAGACTCGCTCCCTCCTCGTTTTTCCAAACAAGGGAGGGAAAAAAAAGAAATGTTGTCAAATTTGTTGCACATGTGCGAATAGCTGTAAAAAAAATACCTGCACTATCTCAAACATTCACAAGATGCGCAGTCTGGAGCACCGTCCAATCGTGAAAAAGACAGAATGTGATCATACCTTCAGCAGCTACTGTACAAAGCACTTTTAGTTTTAGCCACTAAGTGACGGATTCTAGGGCTGCACAATTAATCGCAATTGTATTAAAATCGCAAAATGGACTAGTGAAATATCAAATATTAGGGAGCGTGTGATGTTTTATAATACTAGATGTGTGATGTGAACTCATATATGGTTTGGAATATGGTAAAAGGCATGATCTGCTTAGAAACAGTCAGTTCGTGTGGTTTTCATTTGAGTAATTACTGTCTGACACCATATCTTAACCGCTTCTCTACTATATATGGATACAACCTTGATAGCACAGAAACTCAGGCCTGAGTTTGTGTGTACTTCTGTTTGTGTGTATCTTAGTTTCTATGTGTATGTGTGTTCAGGCATGAACTGAAGACTCTGCAATATTCTGCAGGCAATGTCCTTTAAAGGAATTTGTCACTGTATCCAACTGCTTCACGTAGCACACACACATTAGACCAGCGACACTCCCATGGTTGTAAATCTGTCACTGTAACTTGCTTCACTCATACAATAAAGAGACTGTTTTCAAGGGAAGATTTTCGAAGTTGCTCAGAGGTGTCAGAGGTGACACAGAGGTGACACAGAGGTGACACAGAGGTGACACAGAGGCTTCCCTTGCTGCAAGAATAATTTCACTTGGTCTCCTGTCTTCTGTTGAGTACTGGAAGATAGATTTGGTTAAAGAACACAGGGTAATTATTAGAAATACCCATCATCAAAATAGCAGGGGGGGGGGCGCAATATTTTTCAATGAGAATGCTACAAAAACGATCATTCCCTCCAATATCGTGAATCATATCGCAATATCAGTCCAAATAATCACAATTAAAAATTTTCCTCATCTTAATGGATGCATGGCGTTGACACTGTCAGAAGTAAAAGAAAGCTCATCTGCTAGTATCACATCTATGGCTCTTTTCTAAAGCCCATCATGTCACGTTGTCCAATGAAAGCTTACCATCCAACCACCTCTGCAAACAGGATGCACAGAGAAGCTGTTGCTGCTGTGCTCCGGTCCACCCCCCACAGGTGGAGAACCAACGAAAAGTTGATCAGAGAAGCGATGGAAGTCCACGTGGTGTAGACAGCCAAACCATTCTGGACCTGGACATATGAACATTTATGAGCACAAAGATGACGCCATTCACTGGGGGACATTCTTAAATATTGAGACGCATCAGCGACACAGTGCATAAACAGCAACGTCTTAGAGACTTAGACTTCTCTTTATTAATCCTTTTGGGATGACTCCCGCGAGGAAATTGAAAGTTCCAGCAGCAGTTTTAGCCAGAAAAAAGAAATAAAAAATAGATAAAAAAGACAGTATAAGACAACAAAATAACAATAATAATAATAACAACAATAAGAACATTCGTCAACTAAACAAAGAAAGGACCATAAATTATTATTAAAGTGTCCGTGATGAGTCCAGTGTTAAAGTGATAAAGTGACCAGGTGTGAATTTATGTCCAGGTGTGCATGTATGTGTACTGTATGTATGAATGAACGTATGTATGTCTGTATTGTATTGCCAACTAATGTTAATCACACTGGTCGACAGTTCCTGACTTTTTTGGGACTAAGCAACTAATTATATTTAATGATTAATCCCGAAAATAATCAACAGATGTATCAACTATGAAAATATCTTATTTGCAGCTCTACTAATGTACCATCCTGTCCATATACACACCTATATTATATGTATATAATGTTTATATCCAGCTGTAGTTGGTGATCAACTCACACTCTACCGTTTGTTATTGGCGGTTGTAATGCTTTAATGAACTTATGCATGTTGTATGTAAGTCGTCGTATCGATAATTGTATTTTCATTTTCTGTCACTTCTCTTTTGTTATGTTATGACTACGTTATATGTTGGGACCCCCGCCAAAACGAGATGATACTTCTCAAGGGGTTTATCCTAATGAACAAATTTGAACCCATACCAATATTCGGAGACAGGCCAGGTCTTTGCGATGGTACGTCTGCAACCAGAGGCCGTAGTAATCGGTGGCAAAGCAACAGAAGAACAAAGCAGTGTAGTTGGTAATCGCCATCAGGATTAACACAATCAGAGCTGCGAGCATCAACCTGCAACACAGAGAAAGGTGAGAAGAGAGGAGCAGCATCTCAAGATCAGTTGTTTCATTACAAGTGCACAGTTCAGAGATAGCTGATCAAATCGATTCTGCCTTTGAGCATTCGGCACCTTCCTTAACATCTAATTTATAATTTATACAGCGCGTTTATACCAACTACTCTAAGACTTAAGGTTGCAAAATGAAGTCTGTTTCTATATCTATCTAGGAGAAAATGACCCAGACTTCTCACTTGATTTATTACCACAGTAAACATTTTCATAATGACCTTATGGTCTCAATCACTACTTTTAAGTTTTTTCAATACAGCACAATGTCCATTTTCTAAATTATGGTCCCATTTATTTTAAAATAGAGATATATCTATAGAGATAAAGCAAGGGATGCTTTAAGGGCGTGGCTACACGCTGACATCTCAAATCAGGAATGAGGCTTGGTAATGCTAATCATGACACTGTGGACATTAAAGGGGCGCTATGCAGTTTTGACCATTTCTTCGCTGTTTTCTTGCTTTTTGCTCACAGGTTTCTCTATAGAGCCCCCCTCCCCCACAGCTTCTGAATAGATATTTGGCAGCTCCAATGTTAACTTGTGTCTGACTCCTCACTCAGTCAGTTCGCCATTTCCTCATTCTTTGTTCCTCCGACAATGCTGTCCAAAGTTTCTGTTTCTTTTTTGCCAACTCGTAAAATAACCGTTCCAATGACCCCGAAGCTGTTCAGTTAAGGTAAATTAGGCTAAAAACTGCATAATTCCCCTTTAAAATAGCTGTGAACTTGTTTATAGGTGCAATCTGTGTTTTTATCTTAAACTTTGACCCTCTCACTGTGGTTTCACTTCATCAAAGTTAACATGTGGTGGCCTAAAAGTGTCTTGATTGATACATTTCTCAGATGCAGTCAAACAAACTCCACTGTGTAATAACTGATTTAAAAACTAATTGAGCACATCAATTAGGACAGTGGTTTGTAGAAAATGGATGAAATTGTTTGGCATCATCCGTAGAATCTCTTTTTAAATGGCAATGTCTAATACGCTCATCCACATGTCCACATTACATCTCTTTGTTTTCCCTGCTGCTCTTTTTTCTGTGCAAATTAATAAAGTGATCGGTAAAAGGTAGCAGACATACTCTCTATCCCACAGCAGCAACCATATTATGTTCATCACCATGTTGGACAGCCAGCAAAAATAGAAGGAGTAGGGCAGCAGACACTGAGCCCAGGATCTGTTCACAGGAAGAGAGAGACATCAGCTTCATCTGCATGTTGCTCTGACTATCAGACAACTCAATTGTTAAATCTGCACGTGTATGACTACAGTATGATGATGCCAGCTTACCCTCTGAATACATATGTAGTGAGGTATATGACCATCAGGGTGAGCCAGGTATAGATAACACCCCAGATAGAGAAGGTCCAGCCAGCTGGAGTGATGTCCGTCTCATAGCGGCCTGACACGTTACCTGTAGAAGAACGGAAAGGACCTGGAAAACAACAGCAACATTCAGTCATGAGACCATTAAATCAGTCCAACAGTGATCTTGGGGGACAAGGCCAGGCCCGCAGGAAGTGTGCCAGGCTCTGAAGGAGACTTTTTCCCTATCCGGCATGCGTAACCGCTGCTAAACAGATGCTGGGCAGGGGGGGGGGTCGCCACCATCCGCTGCACTGTTCCTGTACTGGATGTGTGTGTTTCTTGCTCGCTTTAAAAAAAAATATGCAATTGGATCCATCCCATCTGATACATTTTTGAAAAGTCTAGAAGATCTGCACGATTAAATCATTTAATCCCCATTTTTGTTAGCAGAACCAGTTTTATGGGGGGCCATATTTGTTTTCCAAGTCTAAAAATCTTAAAACATAAAAGTTTCTTGGAGTTATGCATTTGTTTCTACATTTGTTTGTGTATTTCATATTCATTTTTATGTATGCACCAACAATCAGTGGGTCTTCTATTACTTAAATGTGTTAGTGATACAGAATCTAAAAGGAGCGAGCCATGAATGATAAAAAAAAAGGTTTCCACGTAGCACTCCTAGTATTAAAGACATTTTATAAAATGTCTGACTTTGTTGATGCATCTGTTGCTCATTTAAAAATAACATTTATGCCACACCCTACCCATGGATGTCGTCATTTCTTCTTTTCTTTGATAACTTTCCTACCTCCAGGAGCTTCTTTAACTGTCTATGGGAGCACCAGTAGATGAATTTGCATGTCCTAGGATGACGAAGGCATGTCCCGCCCCACGCTGCTTTCCTCTGCCTCTGATTGGCTTGGTATTTTGCGGAGAATTCTACCCTAACTACACCTAACCAATCCAACTAAAGACAACGATTATTAGCTAATCAGAGGCCGAGTAGGGCGGTTCATTCCTTCTCCATCCTAGGAAACGCAAATTTGCTGTACGGACAGTTTTGTATGTATTTTTATTGCCAGATATGTTGCTATGGATTCTCATTATAATTGCTCTGAGCACCACAAATTAGTTACATTCCAACCAACTAGCTAGTTAAATTGTTGGATCCACCAACATTGAGAGTAAAGTAAGAAAGCGCCTGTTATTTTAAATTGGGTGAACCGACCCTACGCAAAAGTATTTTTCTGCCGTGTTTTTACCATAGACTGTATATATATATATTAACGGTCTATGGTTTTTACATTACTTTAGCTCATTAACGGTAGCTACGCAACAATAAGTTAACGAGTTTCCACCGATGCGTCGTTACGCCACTAACCGGTCTGGGAGTCTCCCTCCCAGGGAAAACTGTGTTGTAACCAGTGAAAACACAGTTGAATAATGACAAACACATGTTACGTGTCCTAATAAACGCCACATGTAACATGTGTTATGTTGAATGCGTTAAAAAGATTCAAGAAACTTATACTGTAACGTTAACTTAACTAAGCTAGCTAGCGCAATAAAAAGTGTGAATAGCGTTATTTTAACTTACCTCTGCCCGCTCCAGCCAACGCGTTAACGATTAAAACGGCAATAAAAACCACCGTACACAAGATAATGACTACAATTCGGGGCAAACTGTTGTCCTTCATGTTAGGCGGCTTGCTGCTTCGTCGTGTCCGTGGTCTGTGTGTGCTGGTCCGGTTGCTGGTCACCGATCACTGGCTGCCCGGGCGGAGACAACCTCACGTTACCGAACTATAGAAACGCGTTCAGCAACCGACGCCTTTCCGTGATTTGTGAACGCCCACAGTTAAAGACTCACACTTCACTTTTCCCAAACATGCATGCCTACACCCATATAGACACAGTGAGGATAATCACCTAACCTAAGGGCAGTAAAAGGGGTTTTTCTTCACTGTCAAAATGAGTTTTGAGGGTTTTAGACAGATGTGCATTTGAGCCGTAATGGCGTCCTCTACAGGTGAGATAGTGGAGCTACAGGCAAACTATACTCTGTAATAATAATAATTTATACTTTATTAATCCCGCAAGGGAAATTACAATTCAATTCAATTTATTTATAGTATCAATTCATAACAAAAGTTATCTCGAGACACTTTACAGATAGAGCAGGTCTAGACCAGATAGAGTAGGTCTAGACCAGATAGAGTAGGTCTAGACCAGATAGAGCAGGTCTAGACTACACTCCAGAATTTACAAGGACCCAACAGTTCTAGTAGTTCCCTCCAGAGCAAGCAACAGTGCGACAGTGGCGAGGAAAAACTTCCTTTTAGGAAGAAACCTCGGACAGACCCAGACCCAGACCCAGACCCAGACCCAGACCCAGGCTCTTGGTAGGCGGTGTCTGACAACCGGTTGGGGTTAGAATGAAGAGTGGCAATAACAGTCACAGAAAAGATAACAGTTTGTAGTAGTTCTTTGCAAAGCTTTCACTCAGTTTTCATTGTTATACACATTACAGACAGGCCTGAATTACACACACATGCTCAGTAGGCCTGCACGATTCGCGATTTTATAACGATTAATCGTTATAAAATCGCGATCTCGATTCACCCCGTTAATTTTTAAATTACTTTTGATTCTTATTTAATTTTACGAGCCGTCATTACAAACGCTGCTACTTTCTTCTGTGAGTTTTAAAAAAACCTGTATAAAATAGGTTTTAAAGCGCTCCCGAGCGCTGCAATGCTCCCCCTTCTCTTCTTTGAAGCCTCTATGTTTACAGGCTTGTGGTGATGCGTGATGTCCGATAGGTGCAAAAAAAATAAATCTGTTTGGTTCTACCAATGTGTTTTGTTTTGGTTTGTGTGTCACACTTCGTGAGAAAAACATTGTGGCAGAGAATCGTGATATCAATTCTAAACTAAAATACAGTGATTTATATTTTCCCCTAATCGTGCCGGTCTAACACTCAGTACCTACACATGCACTAACGGAGAGATGTCCGAGTGAGGGGGCTGCCCATGGAAAGGCGCCCCGAGCAGTTGAGGGTTTGGTGCTTTGCTCAAGAGCACTGAGGTAGTGCCCAGGAGGTAAACTGGCACCCCTCCTGCTACCAGTCCACCACCATACTTTGTCCCGTATGGGGACTTGGATCAGCAACCCAATCCAACTTCCTACTAACTGAGCTACTGCCACCCCCAAAGTACATGGGCTTAAAAAGATAATTCCCTTTAATTTTAAAATATCCACAGTATTAGGCTACAGATTAGGTATTATGTATTATTATTATTATTATTATGTATACATACATATACTGACCTATCATTGGAACCATAACTTGATAAACTACTTTGCACCAATATTTGCTTCCAATACTGAAGAGATTTGGTAATAATGTCCCATTGTGTCCTTGGTTGCTGCTTACCTCTTGTGCAGGCCCACATCCATCTGAATAAATACAGCTTAAGGGAATATGCATTGTGTAAAATAAAAACTAACTAAAAAGATTCTGACCATGTGTAGTTCACATGCATTGGCTATGGTTATGTGTTGGCTTTACTTACAGTAGAATAAATAAAACAAAGTCAAAGTTACCTTTTGTATATATTTTTTCACAGTGTAAAACAAATAGTAAAGGAGCACATAACTGTTTTTACACGACGTTCAGTGTACAGATGAGTAGTTAAAGTGGGGTAAAAAAAAATCTATACAGCATAGAATCGCAATATTTTCCATGACAATACTGTATCAATGCACGGATGCCAAGCATCGATCTTTAACTATATAAATTGGTACTAAAATAATACAATACACTGCTTTTTCAATCCACTAGATGGAGCAGTTGGGTTTTTTTGCTGGTGAGGTGGTTGGCAGGTAGCCTGACGTGGTCATACTCCGATTGTAGTCAGAATATGAGTCTAATACCGCTCCATTGGGATGTGATAATGGGGCGTTTCAAGGTTTCAACCGAAATCAGGAAAGAAAATGCCTCTGCACTCAATTGGAAAGACCTACAACCAATCAGAGCAATGTGGAGTATGTGACGCATGAATTACGTATAAAGCCCGCCCTGACGATTTGATTGGTCCGAGCAGCTCTGGTTCGAGCATAATTGCTCCTCAATGGATCAAGTCCAGACAGAACTTCCTGACCTTAAATGTTGTGGGCGGTCTTAGTTCGGCTGGCATCCAGACTAGTCAGCAGGGGTGACTGCAGGGTTATTATAGTAAACTACTGTAAAACGAAAATAAGCAGTACAAATTACTTTTAGTAAACGGAAACTAAATAAAAACTAAAACCTTCAAGAGAAGCTAAACTGAAACAATATTTCCAGGTTACAAAAGCGTAAAAATGAACCCAAATCATTTTGTTCATGTCTGCTGGGGCATCCTAATGTCTTGGACATATCCTCTCTCAAATGGGTTTCAGTATCTTTCATTGGTTTGAGTCTGCACACGTTATTTGTTGATAAGTATTACAACATCTATGGCCACTTCTAATGTTGACGTATAACATAAATTCATTAAAACAAACAGCCCCTGACGGGTCCTTTTTTGATGTGGTCGTCTTTATCAAACAGTACATCCAATCCAAAAGTGACATACGTGTGTGTGTGTGTGTGTGTGTGTAGGAGGCCTGTGGTTGACAGTCCTGAGTCTCTGTGCTGCTGTTTTCGTAGTCTTTGTGTAAGTCCAGTGCTCCATACAGGCTCTCCAGTACCGCCAGTACTCTGCTCTGGACCGAATCCACCTGCTCTACTGGGCAGTATTCATCCAGACTGGACCTGAAAACACACGTCAACAAAGATCTTTCAATTCTTTCTTGACCAGGACTGGGTCAAAATATTTGATTCTCCAATTTAAATCAATCTTTGTTTGAGTGATCTGATATCGATTCACAAAATCCTGAAATCGATCTTTTAATATATGCCTTTTCACCATGGATGTATAAGTAAAAAGCCATTTAGACATTGGGGGTCAATTCTTAATGTAAACATTAAATATTGGAGGGTAGCTTCTTGCTCATACAATTTACACCAAGTTCTCTTAGAATTTTTTATATATTAGCAAAATTGGTATAGTAATTTTTCTTTTTATATGTTTATTGTGATTTTCAGAGGCTCTTTAATATTTGTTCATTGACCTGTTTTGCACTTTTGCTGATGTTTTGCACCGATAGGACTACATCCTATTACCAGTGGTGTACTGATATGCAGGTATACGCAGTATACCCACTAAGAAAGCTCCAGGATTTCCATAGACCCACTTATAAATGCCCAATGACAACTTTTCATTATAGTTTTGATATATTTTGAATTGTTTTTCTTCATCACATAGGTTAAATAAAAGGTATTTCCAGGGTAAATTGGTATAATAGTGTATCCGAATAAACATCAACCAAATGATGAGTATTCTACCAATATAGACCTCATTGTAAAAATGTGGGTAGGTCCCAATGAGCTCTTGATTGCTAATCACATACACAATATAAGGGCAGTCATCCCAGTACTGTGATCTACCGACACCTATACACTAAGTGAATATCTGAAAATATCCCTAACCTAATTGGGATCAAATCTGGACCATGTGAATCAGAATTAAATCGGGAAATCATTGCAGATACCAGCCCTATTCTCTACTACTATACCTTTCACAAGATAGGCCTGCCTGAATTCAGACTCTTGCGTCTGTGTATCTCTGACTCTGTGTGGCCGTGTTATTTACCTGGACATAGTAACCAGTGTAGGTTTGGGCAGAGCCTTGAGACACAGCTGGACCGCCGAGACGAGTCTGTCGATCTCCTCATCAGTGCTGATGTGGTGAGGCAGCTCCACGGTGTCACAGGTTAACCCTGCCTGATGGACCTGAGAGAGAGAGAGAGAGAGAGAGAGAGAGAGAGAGAGAGAGAGAGAGAGAGAGAGAGAGAGAGAGAGCAGGAGAGTTAAGCAAGGGAGGGAGTGTAGGAAGTAGGACAAAAACAAAAAAAAGCATTGACTTGAGGGAAGCATAAAAGAAAAGAGAAAAACATGATATCAGATAAAACTTTATGAGTGTGAATAAAACAATGCCCCGGTATAACATTTTTAAAATCTGTCATTTCATTTGAGTTATGTATGCCTTTAATATGAAAGGCACTGCTCTACAAATCATTTCTGAATGTTTCATTTACATCACAGAAAGTGTTGCAACCTTTAAGGTCTTCATCAGGCAAACCTACAACCAACGCATGAATTACGTAAGAAGGGCGGCAAAAACATCTTTCGGCTCACATACAATCAGGAAATCATCACTCATGAAAACACAAAACTGTATGGACATTTCAGTTATTACTGCAGTCATACCCTAACATAGTATCATAAATATAGTAGGGTGACACAATTAATCACATATTAATCGCGTCACGGCTTACTCATCATGGCTTCCCACAACTAAATGAGCATGATCGACAGCGATATTTACGTTTAAAATGCGTTCTCTGCTCATAAAAAAACGCCACTGCATATCGAATCAAGCGTTTCTTAACCTAACAGCATGACTCGGGAAGGACTCAGCCAGCCAGACAGCGCTGCTCCAGCAGTAGCACTACGCACAGCCGCTCACTGTTGAAATCACCTGAAACGACATTGGGCTGCTACAGCACAACAACACAGACCTCGACACACATCAGGCTGCTGGGTTTCAACGCGACTGAGCCAGACGTTGTTGTTCTTGTTATTTTGGCCATAATCGTGCAGCCCTAACATATAGTAGTAGACTGTAGCTGTGGTTTCAGTACAGACATTCTTACCATTTCATAGTCCGGGCACAGATTCCTTGACTTCAAACTGGAAACCAGTTGAGCTAATGAAGCCATGCTGAAAACACAACAAAGGAACAAAGTAAGATAACACACTCACGCTGGTTCAGAGACGGGGACTCGAGTTTGGGTTAGCTAACACGTTTTGCGCAGCATTGGCCATTGGACTCTTGCTCAGAGACTTGTGAATCTCTGTTAACAATGGACATAAAACTAATGTCCATGGCATGGAGTTTCTACTGTCTACAGTCACACAATGCACAGCTCTGCACCTTATAGATGCAACAGTTACAGTTGTGGCACACCGCCCCTGTCAAATAAAGAAATAAACTCAACTAAGCATCTCTAGGACTCTGTTGTTGCAGATGGTACATGCTGGATAGGTTTCACAATTAACATTAAATTATTACCATGGGCCTTTTTCACAGCTGGCATTTTGACATTTACTAAGTAAAGAGAGGGCCTTTAAAAGGTACATTACCTTCAATGCTAAGGAAGCACATGGTTCTATACATTTTCGGGGGAAATAAACTCAGAGAAAAGTTACCCAGGGTTGCTGGCCCAGCGTGTAACCGTCTCTTCCCCATCGTCCTCTAGCAGATCAGCAAATGCTGCTTCCAGGTCTTCTAACTGGTGTACACGGAAATCCACACACTCATCAAGCTCCTCCTGGAGAGAGACAGACAGACAGACAGACAGACAGATATGGACAGACAGACAGATAGATATGGACAGACAGACAGACAGACAGAGACACAGACACAAACACGTTATTTAGTTAACAGTGAGCGTGGGTTTACAGGGTTTAGGTAAAATGAACTTAGGATTTGTCCCTCAGGTGATTAAACGTAACATTTCTCTAGCCTCATGTTTTAACAGTTAAATATCTGTGAAGTATAGGTAAGAGGTTGGATTGTCGAGGTTGTTGTGTAATCTTTGGTTGAAAACCATTTCTAAAAACAGAAAGTCTGACCTCAGCAGCATCGGGTCTGGGTGCTCTGAAGTTGTAGAGCTCCTTAAGGATGGCGTACTCTTCCTAGACACAGCCAGACAGCAACAGAACAGAGGTAAATTCAAGGAAACACAGATGTCCTATGTACATGTGCCAATGTACATTTAAAACTAAGTCCATTTGTTGTACTTCAGGCTATAACTAACTAACAAAAAACATAAATATATACTGATTTGATTACAGCAAAGACAATATCGGCAGTATTGACGGCAAAACAGGCTACAGAATATTTCATTCTGTACTGACAGGTGCAATATTTAAAAATTTATCATTTATTATTGTTTTTTTTTAATAACATTTATATCTGCATTTATGTCAAAACTTAGAGACCTTCAAATAAAAAAATCTAAATGCCATTTATTAAATGTATCTGTGTCAAAATGACACAAAATTGAAAATTTGTATTCTAGTTTGCCTGGAAACGCTTCTGCATGTTGCGTGTTTGCTTTTGAATTGTGGTTTGGTTTCATATTATGTACGCAATGTATGCAAGAGATTTCTGTTGAAAAAACAAAAGAGCTACATCCCCCCTCAACCTAAACTGATGTAAAGCAACCAAGCACCGGAGAACACAAATAACAATCTTTGACAATGTAATGAAGTGATGCTTTCTCAGGTTTCAGCCCTGTGTTTAGAATTTATTTTATTTTGTTGAATAAAGGATTGTTACGTTAAAAGCCCCCCGGAGGCTTTACTTCCTGGATATGATGCATTTCCTGTAGGGGGGCCAGGGATAGTTCCAAACCTCTTTGAATTGTAAGGCCAAATCCCTGACTGCTAGAAAGCGCTAAGTATAATGATCAAAATAATAAGTATTGCAATAAGGTGGCAGAAAAAATTCTCTTAATTTGTAGATGTTGATACCCGGGAAATCCAGACTTCTCGGGAGAGCAGAATTTGAATTTGTCACTCTGGCATCGAGTAATGATGCTCATTAACTATGCCCTTGTAGCCGAGCTCCACCAATCATATTGGTGTATCTGATACAGCCGGGCCAGAGGCGAGCTAAACACATGACAACAGTTTAATCTAGTTAATCAGTTTAATCAGTTAGCTCCGCTGGTAGCCAAGCGTACGGGGCTCTGGATACGTCCCTCTGTGTATTATTGTGAGTGGTCGTATTGTTATCCAATTGCGTGCAGTGAGATTTTCAAATGCACGCTTGGTGTCGCCCCTCGAGATGCCAGTCCCTTAATCTTTCAGATTTGGGTCTGGATTTCCAGGCTAAGATGTTGACTGGTTGTTGATGAAAAACATGGTAATGGTAACTTAAAATACGGTTTGAAAGCAATCACAGCTGCTACAGAACTCACACATGAGGTGTATAAGCGGGAAATACCTGTGTGTATAATTCCTTGAAGGGATTCTTACATGAAAAGAAATCCAAATCTATGTCCAAGATGTATGGCTCTGTCTCACTTAGAAATGCACGTATCCTCTTAACAACATAACTGGTGGATCCCTCATCTTCATCATCATCATCATCATCATCATCACCCAAACTTGTCCCAGTGTGGCCCTCTGCTGGTTGCAGTGTGTTGGTGCGTCTTAAGGGGGCCTCAGAGCAGCTGGCCTCCCCAGCTGTATTGCAGTCTGTACGGGGTCTCTTGGCAAACCATCTTGCCGTGTCCTCTTCACTTTTCTTTTCTGAAATGTTACACAGAAAAACACAAATCTGATTAAAACACTTTCTAACAGGATTAGAGAATGAGGTTATAAACCAGAATAAAATCCGAAATTAAAACAACCCCCCCCTCCCTCCGTTTTATTACAGTTCTTCGTTGATTTGTGTTTGTCACTAGCCTGGAAATCCAGACCCAAATCCGAACACGGGGTGATGGATCCAGAGCCCCGTACGCTTAGCTACCAGCGGAGCCAACTGGTAGATTAAACTGTCGTCATCTGTGTAACTCGCATCGGGTCCGCCTATATCAGATACACTGATGTGATTGGTGCAGCTCGGTTACAAGAGCATAGTTAATGAGCAGCATTACTCGATGCCAGAGTGACTCGCTGAGAAAATTCAAATTGTGCTCTCGCGAGAACTCTGGACTTCCAGGATAGTTTGTCGCTGTGTTCGTGGTGGAAAATAATGTAAACAGAGAGCGGCGTGCCAGAAATGCAATGCGTCATGATGTAGATCCCCTTCAAGTCCAGGCTGATGTTGGTAGTCCATCTAGTGGACAGAATATGTAACAACAACCACATGCTTATAGTGGCATTGACATTGAGATCCTAGAGTCTCTAAAAGTAGAACGGGAGCCAGAGCGTTCAGTTATCAGGCTCCTCTCCTGTGGAACCAGGTTCCAGTTTGGGTTCAGGAGGCAGACACCGTCTCCACATTTAAGAGTAGGCTTAAGACTTTCCTCTTTGATAAAGCTTATAGTTAGGGCTAGCAGAGGGATGGTTATGTCTCTCTCTCTCTCTCTCTCTCTCTCTCTCCTGTCCACCTCCTCTAGACAGAGGGATGGATCTCTCTCTCCCCCATCTCCTTTAGACAAAGGGATGGATATCTCTCTCTCTCTCTCTCTCATCCACCTCCTCTAGACAGAGGGGTGGATCTCTCTCTCCCCCCATCTCCTTTAGACAAAGGGATGGATATCTCTCTCTCTCTCTCATCCACCTCCTCTAGACAGAGGGATGGATCTCTCTCTCCCCCATCTCCTTTAGACAAAGGGATGGATATCTCTCTCTCTCTCTCTCTCATCCACCTCCTCTAGACAGAGGGGTGGATCTCTCTCTCCCCCCATCTCCTTTAGACAAAGGGATGGATATCTCTCTCTCTCTCTCTCATCCACCTCCTCTAGACAGAGGGATGGATCTCTCTCTCCCCATCTCCTTTAGACAAAGGGATGGATATCTCTCTCTCTCTCTCTCATCCACCTCCTCTAGACAGAGGGGTGGATCTCTCTCTCCCCATCTCCTTTAGACAAAGGGATGGATATCTCTCTCTCTCTCTCTCTCCCATCTCCTCTAGACAGAGGATGGGATCCGGTTGGCTCCTCTCTTTACCCTGTCTCTCTTAGTTATGCTGTAATAGTTTAGACTGCTGGGGGACTTCCTTTGACACACTGAGCTCCTCTCTCCTCCATCTTTTTATCTTTCTATCTTTCCATTTGGGGGCATCCATGTCCCAGAAATGCTTGTTACTAACCTAACTCTGGGGAGTCATTCCCCGGAGTCCTTATGTTCTTTTCCCCCCAGAATGTTTCCTTGGATCAGGGAGGCTCAAAAATCATGGTAGCAGCTGTCGCCATGGTCCCGCTACACGTCTTGCAATGCCGTGTTCATCCTGTTAAGCTCTGCTGTGCCCTACTACGTCCTGCTGTGCCTTGTAATGCCGCACAGTGCCCTGCTATGCCATGAACTACTACAAAGAACTACTACAAACTATTATTTTTTGTGACTGTTATTGCCACTCTTCATTCTAACCCCAACCGGTCGTCAGACACCGCCCACCAAGAGCCTGGGTCTGTCCGAGGTTTCTTCCTAAAAGGGAGTTTTTCCTCGCCACTGTCGCATTGTTGCTTGCTCTGGAGGAAACTACTAGAACTGTTGGGTCCTTGTAAATTCTGGAGTGTGGTCTAGACCTACAATATCTGTAAAGTGTCTCGAGATAACGTTTGTTATGAATTGATACTATAAATAAAATTGAATTGAATTGAATTGAATTGCATAAGCCTGAGTAATTTAGTACATACTTATAACAGACTGCATATGAGCATTAAATATTCAAATATTGAGTATTAAAAAAAATAAAAAATGGAATTTGAATGGTATTATAAAGAAAGACTGACAGCTCTAGTTCAGATTGCCTGTGTCGACCGTCTGAAGGTCAGGCAAAAACTCAGGTCTTTCCATCCATTTTTAATGGGGGTACGTTAAGTCTATATTCTTCGCGTTCCACTTCCGGGATTGCCGCGGTGTTGCAGGAAATTCCGCCGGATGCATGTATTTTCCGTTTGTTTCCGCTTTTTTTTGTGTTGGAATTCTGAACTTCTGACAGTGAATTTCTAAGGACTTTGGTTAACTGGTCCTCAAATCTCTGCAGGGGAAATCCAGACAGCTAGCTAGACTATCTGTCTAATCTGAGTTTCCTCTTGCATGACTATTTTACAGCGACTCTGTGCAGAGCTTAGCGCCGCCCATGACGATTGGGATTGGTTTAAAGAAATGCCATTAAACTGGAGCACCTTTTCCTCCAATCCCTAAACGCTATGTGGAGTAGCCAGACTCTCCCTCAGCACGCTTTGGAGGGGGGTCTGGCAAAGCAGGACTAACACTGGGGGCAACAAAACGCAGCATGCCTGTGGCAAAAACTTGAGACTGACTCAACTTTTGGAGAAACGCTACCCCACATCACGCCGCGGTGGCCAATCGTGTAACAGATATCAGACTTGTCAGAGTGTTTTGAGCTTTGGTTTGAGGCGGCGTGAGAATCCTGCACAGGAAACAGAACTGCCTCTAGCACTGCCACAACAACGGGTTAAAACATTATGAGGGTTAAAAAAAACAAAACTCAAGCCCTGAACTGACCGGGAGGTTGGGTAACAATAAAGCCCTCGCCATGTCTCGCTCGTCTCTTTTCTTTCTCTGTGAAGTGAAGCTGCCTTCGAGTGCGGTCGGAAACGCCGACGGAAAACAGTAATTGTGATAAATAAGGTCTACTTCTGTCTCAGCAGGATTTGGAAAAACTTGTCCATGCTTTCATCTTCAGTAGACTTGACTACTGTAACGGGGTCTTTACAGGTCTCCCTAAAAAATCAATCAGACAGCTGCAGCTGATTCAGAACGCTGCTGCTGCTTGAGTCCTCACTAAGACCAAGAGACTGGATCACATCACTCCAGTTCTCACTAAGACCAACAGACTGGATCACATCACTCCAGTTCTCACTAAGACCAACAGACTGGATCACATCACTCCAGTTCTCACTAAGACCAACAGACTGGATCACATCACTCCAGTTCTGAAGTCCTTACATTGGCTTCCTGTTCCTCAAAGAATTGATTTCAAAATACTTGTGCTGGTTTATAAATCACTAAACATTTCTGATCTTCTATTACACTATGACCCCCCCAGACCTCTCAGGTCATCTGGGACAGGTCTTCTCCTACACTATGACCCCCCCAGACCTCTCAGGTCATCTGGGACCGGTCTGCTTTCTGTCCCCAGAGTCAGAACTAAACAGGGGGAAGCAGCGTTCAGTTTCTATGCTCCTCACATCTGGAACAAACTCTGCAGAAGACTGCAGATCCGCTGCTACTCTCAGTTCTTTTAAATCAAGGCTGAAGACCTTTCTTTTTGATGCTGCCTTTCTTTAAATATTTGTAAATTTCTTATACTGCACTGTAACTTTTATTCTCGTTTTTAACTGCTCTTTAGTATTTTATGTAAAACACAGTGAATTGCCCTGTTGCTGAAATTTGCTATACAAATAAAGCTGCCTTGTCTTTGTAGGGACAGGGCATCACACTAATGGGCTGTTTCATTAATACTCCCCCCGCCGCACACCCCTGTGGAAAATCATTTTTGCTGGTGTAAATGCCCAGAAAGTCTCCAAGCAGCCTGGACTACAACAAACCCCTTTCCACCGGTGCTGAAAACATCTGAGGTAACAAAATATTTCCGGTTGGATATTAAAGTAATCCAACTACTAATGACTTTCCACCTGCCCATAGTGGCTAAACAACACACCTGGAAGTGACCCGGGACTTGGCTTAACAGGATTGACTTTGACCACATTCAGCCAAAGAGGTTTAGAGTTCTCCAGCTGCGTCTCCGACACATACAGACCGTCACTGAGGAAGTAGTTGTCTGTACTGGTCACCCTGCGCAGAGGGGAGAGAAACAGAGGGAAGAGGAGAGAGAGTGAGAGGAAGTGGAGTTTATAACAAACCAAAGAGAAAAGAAAAACATATGTACTACATTTAAAAAGGTCCTTCACTTTTCACTTAGGTGTTTTCATTCCAGTCAGGCTCAAGCCGTGGGGAGCTGTGCTGGATCTACATAAACTCATATGTACCAGAAAGATAACAAGGTAAGTTGTCTCGCCCTGAAGGTGCAAACATACGAGTGGGGAAACTGTCAGTCAAGCCCAGTTTGTACGAACCCAAACAGTCCTGAGAAGAGGCTATGGCATTTATTACCTTTAGTCACCAGCTAGCAATAGCTAGCTTTAGTTGGAAAGGTGCTATTAAAACACGGAACATGACATTTTTAGGCACCCAAAATGTTAATATTAACCTACATGAACTGGAAACACACAGTGAGAGGGTCAATGTTAAAGACAACACCCCCAAAAAAATTTACGGCTAATTTAATATACACGGGGCCATGGTTAGCATTGCCAAGCCATTGTCATGATTGACAGGTCGGCGTGAAGCCACGCCCAAACGCTTTTTCATCGATTTCAAAAAACAAAATTGGGCCATCATTTAGAGTTTGGCGTTTTTGGTCCGTGCAGGGCTCTATAGTCTAAAGCTCTACGGTTGGGCATCGTTTTGATTGGAACAACTCTGATTTCAATTCCTTTTGATTCAGTTTTTTAGTGATTCTCCATTCTGATTTGCTGAGGGGTGGAGTTGAAACGGGTCACATTCTTATTTCACAGATAAGAGGAAGATTTTATTTGGATTCAATGGTGATTTATCAGGCTTTTTCAACGCAAAGTAAAGCCAAACTAGAGTGCAGCTTATGGCGTCTTGGCACCGCGGCCGAGTCGACGCAACGCCATAATTACTATGCTTTATGGCTGCAACACAACAAGCCTGGAAAACTTGCACGTTAACTTTGGAACCGATGATGGGATTCAAAACCAAATTCTCCCCAAATGATTCCAATTAAAAAAATTGATACCCAACCCTTTTCTTTTTTTAAGCTTATTTGGGTATTACTTTATTTAAATAGGACAGATGAAGAAATCAAAGGAGAGGGGTTCATGACATGCAGCAAAGGGCCGCAGGTCGGGGCCAAACCCGCGCCAGCTGCGTCTAGGAGTAAACCTTTATATATGGGCACCTGCTCTACCAGGTGAGCTACCCAGGCGCCCTTGATGCCCAATACTATCTACATCTTACCTAATGGTGGTGGTGGACGAGTCTCTTCCTACAGCCATCCGGTGTTCTCCCTCTCTGATCTGCTGGGCCCAGTATGGATGCAGCCACGCCACACATGACACATGGCCAGCATAGACCATGGGCATTATCCAGTTTTCTATACTCAACTCACTGAAAAAAACAACAACAACCACCCTACAGTGATTGGTGGAGCCCAACACAATGTAACAGTGTGACTAGGGGTTTAGGGATTAGGGCTGCACGATATGAGTAAAATATGCGATAACGTGGTGGAATATTGCTTGTGATACATCACTTTTAAAATTTATTTTAAACAAACGACAGACTTAGAGCTGCAAAGATTAATCGATTGTCAACTTTTAAATTAATAGCCAACTATTTTGATAATCGATTAGTCGGTTTGAGTCATTTTTTAAAGAATTCTCTGATTCCAGCTTCTTAAATGTGAATGTTTTCTAGTTTCTTCTCTCCAATGTGACAGTAAAGTGAATATCTTTGAATTGTGGACGGAACAAGACGTTTGAGGACGTCGTCTTGGGCTTTGGGAAACACGGATCCACATTTTTCACCATTTTCTGACATTTTATAGACCAAACAAATAGCCTAATAGATGAATTGAGAAAACATTCAACAGATTAAATTGACTATGAAAATAATCGTTAGTTGCAGCCCTAGACAGGAAATCATTCATCTATTGAACATTGATTGAATATAAGAGGCACCACAAAAAAAGAAGTTACATTTTAAGGTGCAGTTTTTTACTGATGTTTTCTTTCAACCAACAACAAAAATCTCTGTCTTCCGCGATATCTTTCTATCCCAATGACTAGGGGTGGGAAAAAAATAAAAATAAAAATTAATTGATTCTTAGATGGACCGCAATTCTAATAGATTATTAAAAATAATAAAAATATATTTTTATTTTTAATAATCTATTAAGTTATCAAAAGAAAAATGTATATATACATATATATATTTTAAATGTGTTGATTTTTATCTAAACGTTATTGTCTCCAGACAGTACAAGTACAAATAAGAAAACAGAGTGACTGAAAGAAGACGGGATAATAGACAACAATTTAGAATTTAGGCAATAGTGCAGAAAAAAAACCACACAAAAATGGCCAAAAGAAAATAAGTTTTGTATAAATACACATGATCTAATAAGACATACATAAAATAATTAGGCTACTTTATCACATTACATCTGACCTCCTCATGTTTCATGTTCGAAGAAGCCGTTTCTCCACCTTTAAACATGACGGAGCCTCTGACATGGAAGAGCACTGTGAGAGAAGGTGACGTTCACAAGGGACGACTACAAAATAAAAACCTCAGTAGACATTTCATCAAAACTTGTGTGTGACAAATACTGCATATGTCAAAATATAACAAACTCAGATTTATGTTTTTTTTTAATCCCGCATGGAAATGTACATTAAAAAATTGATGCATCGATAATCGGTTTAGAATCAAATCTCTGGACTCTGAATCGAATCGTGAGGTACCCAGAGATCCCCACCCCTAACGAGTGAGGTTCCCAGAGATCCCCACCCCTAA
>JABXJD010000071.1:810000-865000 GCA_013375575.1 Percina caprodes
TGATTCAGTTATAATTAAGTTGATTACATTAGGAGAATAAATAGATGAAAGCAATACAGAACACCTCAGAGCATTACTTCAATATATTCCACTATTTGTTTTAATTTTTGCATTGTAATCTATGTTTCCCTTTACATAAAGACATTTCAGGCATAATTCAGAAAAAGGAGTACTGAACTGATTCAGAAAAAGGTACAAAAAGAAGAAAACAAAGATGCATAAAAATTCACCAGAATGCAGGAAATAAAGTATTTGATGCTCAAAATTTTCAGGGGGTGGACCCCCAAACCCCCATATCGTATGGGGGTTTATATTTTTCAATTAAATTTTATTTATAGTATCAATTCAAAACAAGAGTTATCTGGAGACACTTTACAGATAGAGTATCTGGAAGCTTAACACCGGCCTTTGGGTTGTCAGACCAGTTATGATTAGATCAAATGTTGGTGCCATCTAACTTACAAGCAAGCTAGAAACTAAGATGAACATTCATTGCTCCTCCATCGCTGACACAGCGCTGTGGAAATCTGGCAATAGCGCCCCTAGTGGTGGCAGAAATACAACCTCACGCGATTTTGAACGCAAAGGTCGCGATTTTAAACTCATCTTTAATGTGAAAATGGCCCCAGTTTGGTTATGTTTAGGCACAAATATTACTTAAATTTAGAAAAAGATCAAGGCTCGGGTTAAAATCACATATTATTCCACTTCCTGAACGTTACGCGCCTTCGTTAAGTTAAAATAAAATACATACCGTTAACTGTTGTTAACTTTTAGTTTCAAACGGGACTCGAACCCACTCTCCCGGGTGAAAGTCCTGTGTTTGTCTGTGGGACTTTGACGCTCTGATGCTGTGTTCAAGACACAGTTTTTAACCCGTAAATTACAACTTTAAGTCACGACCAACCGTTCTGGCTAGCGTTAGCTACCGGCCTCTTAACGCTGACGTTAGCTAGCGCTAGCTGACACTAGCGTTTTTTACCTTGCGACATATTTTAGGCTTCATTTAACAAACATAACCTGTAGTAGTACACAATCGTTTGTGTATTGTTTTTATTACAATGTGCGGAAATACTTTACGTTGCCTATTTGTGTCTATTTATTTCTGTTTCTCTCCGTTAATCCTCAGCGTCTGCACAGCATCAACAGAGGTCGACATTGTTGTTTATGTGTGTGTGTGAGACGTCAAAAAATAACTGAGAGTACAACGATCTGGTACAAATTCACGGGTAGTAAGTTACGGGTTTGACTGCCGTTCACGAGAAGAAGGTTGTGAAAACACAGGTTACGGGTTACCTGGAACGCAGCATCATATTCCGTCACCTTACTTCCTGCTTTGCTCCTGTCATGGTTATCACGGCCACTTGAGGGCACCGCCACCATAAACGTAGATATAGGTCGTAATTGCTGCCTGACCGAGCACTTTTCGGGGGAGGAGAGTATTTGTAATTACTGATTTAGACTAGGCCAACATGGTCATGAAGGCTGGGTCATGACCGAAAGAACGAGGTCAAGGGTACAAGTGGCCGAAATGGGTTTCCTCAGGAGGGGGGCTGGCGTCTCCCTTAGAGATCGGGTGAGAAGCTCAGTCATCCGAGAGGAGCTCGGAGTAGAGCCGCTGCTCCTCGCATCAAAAGGAGCCAGTTGAGGAGCCAGGATGCCTCCTGGGTGCCTCCGTAGGGAGGTGGTCCAGGCACGTCCAGCTGGGAGGAGGCCTCGGGGAAGACCAAGGACTAGGTGGAGGGACGTCCAGCTGGGAGGAGGCCTCGGGGAAGACCCAGGACTAGGTAGGGGGATTATATCTCCAACCTGGCCTGGGAACGCCTCGGGATCCCCCAGTCGGAGCTGGTTGATGTGGCTCGGGAAAGGGAAGTTTGGGGTCCCTTACTGGAGCTGCTGCCCCCGCAACCCGATACCGGATAAGCGGATGAAGATGGATGGATGGATGGATGGATGGTTAGGCCAACACAGTGGGTTGGTCGTGATAACAACAGCAGTGCAAAGGGGAATTGGTCTTTTTAAGCTCGGAGACAAAAAGAGGAAACTGTTGATGTTAGAAAATAGAAAAAGAAAACGGTTTTCCATCAAGTTGTGTAATCATCAAAATGACACATATACTGTACACACCAATAGAAATTCAACTGGTGAAACAACTTTTTCTCCTCTATCATCTTAGACCAACTCCATCAGGTGGACCAGTGTTCCTGTGTAGATAGTGTGATGGGATTTATCCAGCATGTGTGCGAGGGAGAGGCTGAATATATCTCCACCCTTTGATCTTGGTGGCCTCTGAGAGCAACGGGAGGCTTTGATCTCTTTTGGTTTGGACTGTAGCCCATAGGAGATGACAGCAGGATGATGAGCGGAGGTAGCAACACAGTCAGAAAAGAGATGAGTGGAGCGTGGAAGAAAAGAAAGAGAAGGGAGCAAGATTAAAAGAACAGCAGAATTCCTGGTGTAGGTATGGGGGGACCGAAGAAAAAGGGAGAAGACTGAGGAAGATGAACAAAAAAAAACACACACAGCGGGAGATTTGCTGTAGATGAAAGAATGAGAGTAATGAAAGAAGATGTAGAATGTAAGAAAAAAGGACTTGTGATCAGGGTCGAAGTGGTGTTAAGCATATGCATAGGGATCTGGACAATTTGGATCAATTTCAGTTTGGCTTTAAAAGACTCAGTTCACCCAAAGTACAATGACATGAATGGAAAACAATATTATTTATTCATATTAATATGTATTTTCCTACTTCTGGTCTGAATTTCTGTATCTAACCCAGACCTGCAAACTCTCAAGTCACAAGATTACACATAAACACTAAAATCAGTTATCAGGTACACAGCTATTGTGTCATCTTGTATTACACAATATTTGCCTCTGAGATTTGGATGTAGAAGTGTAAAGTGGCAGGAAAAAAGAAATACTCGAGGAAAGTATGAGGTACAAGTACCTCAAAGTTGTACTGTTGTGAATCTGTTACATTCCATTCTGTAAAAACTCTAAGAAATATTTGTAAATTAACAGTTGTTTAACTGTATATTTGAACAGAAATTGTCCGTAGTACGTGATTAAAAGGTATATTTCTGTTAATTTACACTTCAAATTGCATTATGGGAACTTCATCTCTGCCAAATCATTCTGGCGGCCATATTCCATCCACGTACAAAGCGGGAGAAGGACAAAGCGGTACAAATCTGACCTGTATTACTGTAGGAACACCATTAAATAACAGAAAATGTTCTGTTATTATACTGTAGGAACACCATTAAATAACAGAAAATGTTCTGTTTTTATACTGTAGGAACACCATTAAATAACAGAAAATGTTCTGTTATTATACTGTAGGAACACCATTAAATAACAGAAAATGTTCTGTTATTATACTGTAGGAACACCATTAAATAACAGAAAATGTTCTGTTTTTATACTGTAGGAACACCATTAAATAACAGAAAATGTTCTGTTTTTGTACTGTAGGAACACCATTAAATAACAGAAAATGTTCTGTTATTATACTGTAGGAACACCATTAAATAACAGAAAATGTTCTGTTATTATACTGTAGGAACACCATTAAATAACAGAAAATGTTCTGTTTTTATACTGTAGGAACACCATTAAATAACAGAAAATGTTCTGTTTTTGTACTGTAGGAACACCATTAAATAACAGAAAATGTTCTGTTATTATACTGTAGGAACACCATTAAATAACAGAAAATGTTCTGTTTTTATACTGTAGGAACACCATTAAATAACAGAAAATGTTCTGTTTTTATACTGTAGGAACACCATTAAATAACAGAAAATGTTCTGTTTTTGTACTGTAGGAACACCATTAAATAACAGAAAATGTTCTGTTATTATACTGTAGGAACACCATTAAATAACAGAAAATGTTCTGTTATTATACTGTAGGAACACCATTAAATAACAGAAAATGTTCTGTTATTATACTGTAGGAACACCATTAAATAACAGAAAATGTTCTGTTTTTATACTGTAGGAACACCATTAAATAATGTTAATAATAGTTATTTAATTACGGTAGAAAGTCCGGGTAATGAGCTGCCGGTACTTTTTCTGTTATTTTACGGATTCTTTTCTTAGAGTGTGAATATAGCATCCCTATATAGTATCATACATTTGTATCATATATTGTAAGTGTTTTCCTTCCTGAAGTAGTATCTGTGTGTGCTATGAATCAATCCTCCCTTCCTCTGGAGCCTGGTTCTTATCAGGCTCTATCCACTCTCACTTCATTGAAGTGAATGAAGCGATTGTTAGAAAGTGTATATATTCTTGTGTTTCTCATTAAACTTTTGGAGCATTGTGAACTGAACCCTGCAACGCGTCACTTTGTTCTCTTGAGCGCCTTCTCTTGATGAAAGTGAATCTATTTCAGTACTGCACTGTAACACGTAAATGTATTCCACGTATTTATTGTTGGTGGCAGTAGCTCAGTCTTGATGAAAACACAAGACTTTCACCCATGTGTTCGTATCCTGGTGTATGGAAGCAAATAAGAGACTTGAACTTGAACTTGAACAGCCACTGAATACTTAATATTGAAATATGTTATTTTGAAAAACTGAATTTATTTGTTTCTGGAATTCACCTCTTTGAAATTTAAATATGAACATTGTTGATTTCCATTTTAAAAACTTGAATTTTGATAAATTTCTTTCAAAGTTCACAAATTCAAATAAAAACAAAATCAACTTACAGAATTTCAGATAAATTAGATTCAGGTTGATCAAATTCAATTCAATTCAATTTTATTTATAGTATCAATTCATAACAAGAGTTATCTCGAGACACTTTACAGATAGAGCAGGTCTAGACCAGATAGAGTAGGTCTAGACCACACTCTATAATTTACAGGGACCCCAGTTCTAGTAGTTCCCTCCAGAGCAAGCAACAGTGGGACAGTGGCGAGGAAAAACTTCCTTTTAGGCAGAAACCTCGGACAGACCCAGGCCCAGACCCAGACCCAGACCCAGACCCAGGCTCTTGGTAGGCGGTGTCTGACGACCGGTTGGGGTTTGAATGAAGAGTGGCAATAACAAAAATAGAAAAAATAGTTTGTAGTAGTTCTTTGTAGCAGTTCATGGCATAGCAGGGAACTGTGCGGCATTACAAGGCACAGCAGGACGTAGCAGGATGTAGCAGGACGTAGCAGGGCACAGCAGGACGTAGCAGGATGTAGCAGGACGTAGCAGGGCACAGCAGGACGTAGCAGGATGTAGCAGGGCACAGCAGGGCACAGCAGGACGTAGCAGGGCACAGCAGGACGTAGCAGGGCACAGCAGGACGTAGCAGGATGTAGCAGGACGTAGCAGGGCACAGCAGGACGTAGCAGGATGTAGCAGGGCACAGCAGGACGTAGCAGGATGTAGCAGGACGTAGCAGGATGTAGCAGGACGTAGCAGGGCACAGCAGGACGTAGCAGGGCACAGCAGAGCGTAGCAGGATGAACACGGCATCGCAGGACGTGTAGCGGGACCATGGCGACAGCTGCTACCATGATTTTGGAGCCTCCCTGATCCGAGGGAAGGGAAATTCGATTGCTCAAATTCAGATCTCAAATTTCAAGTTACAATTTTTTCAAAGAAAACATCAGTCAAATTGGATTTTTCAAATTCAGATTGAAAAATTCAAGTTAAATATTCACACAGTAACATCGTCAATGTCAATTTAACCGTCCTGTTGTCTTCGGGTCAAATTGGACCCCTTTCCAAAAAGTTTCTATATCAGAAATTTGGGTTTCTTTCTAACATATTGTCCAAAAAAGTAACGTGGATGGTGACTTTCTGGCGAACAGACTTTCTTTAACTGTCTATGGGGACAGATCGTGCAGTGTCGTAAATCCATGTTCATCATGATATCATCTGCGTATGCGCGAACATATCGCACATGCGCAGGACGGATGGTGCAGGCAGGACGGATCGTGTAGCGACAATAACATTACAGGTGCTGTGTAGCATAGTTAAGTTATGCTAGCTAGCGAGGAAGCCGAGCAGAAAGCAAGCTGACGTAAATTGTGCGAGACGAGATGTGTAGTTCCCTGAGCGTGTTTTGCACGAGTGGTACTACGACAAGCCCACGGCAAATGATCTTTTAAATCGACCAACATCATATGTGTGATTCATGGCTCAATTCTAACAGGATAAAAGATAATTTGTCTCTCCCCATTCACTACCGTACAAAAATGAGGTCCCATGAGGTCCACCGCAAGGGGAGGGACCGCCTCTCCGTGCCAGAGACATGCCTTGGTGAGACATACATGTCCTTTCTAGGTTTGAGGCTTTCATTTCATTTGTGGACTAAATTCAATTGTACTCTGCAGGAAAAACGGACTAAGTTATCAGCTTCTAGGAGTTACGAAGTGGCTCTTCGAGGCATGTAATTCGGTGAATGTGAGTGTTTGTGTGATGCATGCTGGGAACATTTATGATGGACCACTTTAATGAAAATTGCTCAGTGCTTTTCATCCATTCGCTGACACCCCACCGTTTTCTATCTCTCTCCGTTTTTTTTTTTTGTGGCCCTTTCTACCCTTTTCCTTTTCATTCTGCTTTCATTTCACACTGCCTCTGAAATGAAAAAGTATAAATTGTTTCCTTCTGATCAAAAGGATGAAAGCAGGGATATGCTTGGCTTCGCTGATTGCATTAGATGGGAAGTGAATAGAGCAACATACTGTAGATTTCCTGATCATTTTTCCCCCCCTTGCAAAACAACATCAGGCATCAGGGGGTTCAAAGGGACGGATTTCAATGGAGCCCTTCGGCTGAATCACTTTTTGTGTGCTGGTGCAATGTTTGTGCTGTCACGTCTGGTTAAAGAGACTCACCGGGATATTGTGTTTCAAATACAAACAGGATCTGGTCCAGTTAGTGTCACACATCTCAAATATGACGTATGTTGTTTATTTGATAACATGTTCAAAAAACCTGATGTTTTGATGGCTCGGACGTCGTCGTTAAATAATGCACTTGTGTTGATGTTATCAAGTCATTCATTTCACTAGTAAATAAGTTCGCTATCGTAGAAAACAGACCAATCCCACGACCAAACGGATACGTGTGCCCCCCCCCCATTCAAACAGATTTCCAGCTGGTCAGAAACCTAAAAGCAGGGTTGCCAGATCTGTGGTTTTCCCGCGGAATTGGGCTACTTTTAAATTGTTGTCGCAGGTTGACTTTTTTTGTTCGCTTGTTGGGTAGAACAGACACACACACACGCACGCACACACACACACACACACACACACACACACACACACACACACACACACACACACACACACACACACACACACACACACTTCTCTATCGAAGGCAGCACACTGACTAGTACACAGTTTACTAGTCAGTTTATCGGTGAATTGGTCTAAATATTAACGGAGCTTTATTTATTTAATATTTTATTCATAGGTGAAATGACGTTAAGGAAGACTGCTTTCAACGTTCATGGTGTTACTTGTACTTTGTTGATATTACAATACCCGTGGTTATGCTGTTGGACTTCACAAGCAGCGTACGGGTTAGTGTGATAGGTTTTGGCAGGAGAATATTTTGGTGTTGGGGTGGTTTTGGTTTTGGTTCCAGGAGGTGTAGCCTTCTCCTGTTGCCTCTCTGTCAGATCTGTAAAATTTATGCTGAATTGTCTTCTTTTTTTTTTTTTAAATATTAGGTGTGCTTTGTGTGGTGAATGGGGCTGTCATGCTAGAAATAACATTGATAACATTGAATGGTGATATAATGCTAGAACAAGTCTTTTTTTTGGTCACAAATATCAGTGTCTGATAATCAATAATGACACACTGCCATTATTTATGGTTACCCCCGTCATCTATAAATATTCAAAGACCATTCACCTATTGTGGTCTTGACCATGACTACATTTTCTGGACTCGGTGATGACTTGAGGTGTGTCTCAATTCGGATACTTCCGTAAGTACACTTACACGTACAAGGCTACACTATGTTCTTGCCTGTGTAGTGCATTCATTTCGACATGGTGGACATGGTGCACTGATGGGAAATAACACTTCTTCATCTTATTGGTACTTATTGAAAAAAACACATGTATACATTACATTTGTATCACTAGGTTCTACCATTTCAATTGCAACTGCTGCAGTTTCCTCCCCCGCAAGTGTCACAAGATCTTCCACATGTAGCAAAGATGGCGACCCAATTTCAAACCGACTGTCATGGCGGCTCGGACTGAATACGATCTTGTATTTTATAAAAATAGTTCACCGAAACGTGTTTCTGAAAACATTTTAACCCTTCTGTTGTCCTCCGGTCAATTTGACCCGTTTACAAAAACTTTCTCTATCAGAACTATGACAAAAGAATGTTGAAAAAAGTGACAAACGTTGGAAAAAAAACTACAAAAACATTGGAAAAAGCGACAAATGTTGGGAAAAAAAACTACAAAAACATTCTTTTTTTAAATGCTGAAAAAGTGACCAAAATAAATCGGAAAAAATGACAAAACAAACTTAAAAACATTGGAAAAAGCAACAAAAAATTTTTTTAAAATTGACTAAAACATAATCAAAAAAACGTCAAAAAAGTGACAAATAATTGGAGTAAAATTGACAAAAACGTCAAAGTGTAGAAAAAGAACAACAAAATGTTGAAATTTCAACCCAGAAAAACACAAAGTTGCATGGTCGACGGGAAGGCAACACGAGGGTTAAGTGAGAAATCGGCCGTACGGTTGATGAATCTGTCTTCATTTTAGATCGACAAAGGTCAGTTTGAAAGATTTTTAATAATAATAATAATAAATTGAATTTATATAGCGCTTTTCCCAAGCTCAAAGTCACTTTACAGAGTAGAAACAGTATAAAAAAACTAAAAAAAAACTAAAATAAAAACTAAGGATAGGCAGAACAGAAGAGATGGGTCTTCAGACGGGACTGACAAATGGTGAGGGACTCAGAGATTTTGTCCGATTTTGAGAGGCGGCGAGCTGAGCTGGCATACAGGAAAGCGGGCTGGAAAATCGCATTCACCTGTTGCATTCGTCACATTCATCCCGCTCGTCGTTTCCGGTAAGTGTTTTATCATGAGTGTTCATTTTGTGACAATACCAACCATCGAAAGTGGGCACTACAGCAGTAAGTGGTCAGGGCACATTGGCTGTGTACCGACAGAATGAGACAGCCTTACCCACAAATGAAGCAAAACGGGAAACTTCATCTAGCAATGTTGGGGTGCGTTCATGTCCTGGTGTTTTAATCCAAACTACGATCTTTAAAAAAAAAAAAAATCTTAACTAGTCGTTTTGTTGCTTAAAGTTAACTGTCGTTGCTTTGTCAGATAAACTCAACTGGGCCACTGAGGGGAGCATTTAAATAAATACCACCTCATGAATGGTGTGTTCAGTCGTGAGTTAGGAGAATCGGACGTGGAACAAAGCAAATCTCACAGAAAAAAGTAAAGGTTGCACATTGTGTGCAGAGTTCACCTGCTTTGAAAGAGACTGAACACTACGGCAAACACAATAAATACTGCTGCTGCAAAGAGGAATCAGTATATACAAGGCATCAAGTCAAATTAAACAGCTTTTCTTTTCTGAAAACCAAATAAATCACTTTACCTAACCTCTTTTAAAAGCCCTCAACAACAATGTCAACTATTGTTGAGATAGCCTTGAGCTACACACTGAATCCCAGGCTTCTCCTGCTCAATGGTCCATAGTGGAGGACTAAATGTCCTGGGCAAAAGAATGAATATGAAGCACAGTGCTTTATCAACTCTTCTGTATTAAAAAAAAAGAAGATAAAAAAATCATGCAAAAACTTAAGAAAAATCACTACATAAAGAAAGTCAGGCAACATGTTTTCTGTGCAAAAATCTCCCATATGTTTTGTTTTTGAAGTTGGTGGATTGTGTTATCAGTGTTTTGGATGGATGCAGCAGTCAGAGGGAAAGGCTAGGGATTGGACCGAGGAGCCTGAGGATGCAGAAACAGCTTTAGGATTCACAGCCCACACAAGGCTGGCACAACAGCTTCTGAAAAGTGTGTGTGGGTGGTTTAGTGTGCATATTTTGAATGTGAGCATGTGTATTTGTAAGTGTACATGTGTGTACGGTGTGTCTGTGAGTATTTGAGTTTGTGTGGACATATGTGCTCTGTCATGCCAATAAGGATGTCAAGACTTTGAATTATGCAGTGACTAACCCAAAGGTTGTGTGTGTGTGTGTGTGTCTGTGTGCGAGGAAAGCTTATCCAGTGTGTTGACTTCTTTTAAAAGCATGATAAGAGAGGATAAGGGTGTACTGTCTCTTTAAGTGTCAGTGTACTTGTGTGTTTCCTTAATGTGTATCTGTCAGGTTTAGTTTTTTCTGGTTTTACACTTGACCATGCCTCACAAATGTCAAGTGAAGCGTGAAAGATAATGCCAAAAATCAATAAAAGCTTGGCTTGTATAGTGACAGACAGCCTCTAGGAGACCTGGGTTTTTGTTGGACACATCTCAAATTCTGAACCTTTTCAGGCCTGGCTGATCAGAGACAATTTTCTATGTGGCTACACCGGAGCAGCTGTGAACACAGCACATTGGATGTGTGAACGTGTTCAGCCAGTGGATCAGAGAGCAGCAGCCCCAGCCAGACAACAGGCTGTCACAGATCTTAGGGGACCAAGGGGCTGGAGCTAAACCCATTCAGTGCCTGCAACCACAAAACAGGCACTTGGGACAAAGACATTTCTTATTTGCCTATTGTAGGGAATTATTTCAATGCAGACAGATGCTGGACCTCAGCAATCATGGCCACAACAAATCCTCAACCTTCCATTTTTTCTTATCCCCTGTTGTCCTCACATGACCGAACAAGCTATTCATGAAATGTACAATAGTGGACTATAGTTAATACACTTAAATTGACAAAACTATACACATTATGACAATTAGTTAAATGATTAAACTGTCAATAACTGATATTTTGGCCACATGGGGGCAGCAGCAGTTGTGAACACAACATATTGTCACTTTTTTAAGTTGATAAGCGAACTTGCTCGCAAATAGTTGTATATGTGCACTGAGACCATGTAGAATGTTGATTTTACACCTTGAATAAATATTGATTGGTTTCTTGATATATTTACACATCCTGCAGACACAAAGCAACATAAGCATTTATTTAAAGTATTTTTTTTGTGTTCATATGAGGGGTGTTACATTCAATATTCACTCTCCGTTTTAGCTCCGTGTTTGGTCTCCACCATCTCCCTGAGGGAAATATCTGTCTCTTTAGCCGCTAAATGCATCACCATGTTCACCAGCTGGTCTCAGCAGTGTCTGTCTGCTGAGTGATCTCAAAGAAGAGGCAGTTAGTTTATTTTTCAACTTGCTGAGTGGTTGTTTTTTCTTAAGAATTTGGTCAAACTGTCCGGATCGCATTTGCACCCACTAAAATCTGATTGTATTCCAATCACAATGCGTTCGGCGTGCATTTACACGTGGCATTAACACGTTTTATTTTTTATTTTATTACATATTTATTTATCTTAAATTCCTTACAGCGTCTTAAGTTCAGTCTCAGATTGCAACTTCAGTCTGTTGCTGGTTTGGACAGTATTTTTCAGTTCAGTACAACTAGGCCTAGAAACAAGGGGTTGGAAAATGGAAATTTTGAACATCATACACTTTATTTCCTGCATTGTGGTGACTTTTTTCTGCAACATTTTGTGCTGTTTCTGTATCAAGTTATGGTGCAAATGTCTTTATTTATGTAAAGGAAATTATAATAGGTTTTTTTGAGGGGTTGCACTGGCCAGGTTTGATTATTGGGGGGGGTTGTAACCCCTCCATCCCACCTGTAAATTACACCTATGTCTAGACACTCAGCGGGTCCTTATCTGAATTATTGCATTATGATTGTTTCTGTAGCTTTGTGGTCTTTCAGTGAGCTTTTAACAATTAAGTACACAAAGGTTACTGTATATCACAGCTGTGCTATAATATTGGCGTACCTGTAAAAAGCGCTTCAATGCAAAAAGCGACTAATTCCGTCTGTAAAACTGGAGATTCAGTCCAATGAGTTTAGCTTGAGGATTAAGCCTCAACCTAATCATACATCTGCATTCATTAAAATACACATCTTTACTATAAAAACCAAGGACAACCTGTGTTTTTGCTCAGTCTTCCTCCTACTACTGCACAATGCTGAGCAAAGGTTCCACGAATGGGGCCTTGGAAGGAGGAATAAGGTCCGAGAAAAGTGTTAGTTGTTAATCAGAAGAGGAAATGACAAAGGAAATGAAAAACATTAGATGGAGATTAAATTCATTTATATTGTTGGGGCAGTAACCTGTCTGATGGAGTGGCTTCCATGTTCAATTAAATAATCGATTACTTTAATGGAGAACTCAAATGGAATTCATTGCATTTAATGGCTTAGTTTTACGCCACCTTTCAGAATTGGTTATTTCCCTTTGTGTTGTGATTAAATATATGGATTTCAAGGTCACAATTTCCTTGTGTATTGCATGAAAACAAGAAAGAACCCGTGCACATTTATTCTCTTTCTGCTGCCGTGCTACTCCTTCTCCGAGCAGACAGCCCTGCTAGCATTGTAAAAGAAGTATGAGTCAGTGTCGTCCACAGTTTTTTGTTAAGACATCAAGTGAAAGAAAACCGACATGGGATGTGAAACCAGTCAGTTGTGTTTTTCAGTCCTCGTCGTTCTCACATGGGGCTAACAAGACGTGTATTATTTTATTTGAATCAGTATGCATGTCTAATTTGTCCAATACTTTGGTTGATGACCAAATCCCAACAACACTAATGACATTCTCATCAGCCTCAGCTGTGTTTCCTTTTTAGTACTAATTAGCAAATCACAAATTTGTGTTAAGGGGCTTTACAGTCATATCATAAACCATCAATTCAGATCAGGAGCGACTCCCCCAAAAGTCCCTTTAACCCTCTATTGCATGAATTATTTTTTTTAAACATGGTAAAAATGTCTTGATGTGTTTTTGTGACTCCAGGTTGCTTAAATAATGCCACTGTAAAAAAATAAATAAAATAAAAAATAATTAATGAGGGGGGGGGAGGGGGTTAGTTGGTAATTTGTTACCATATGGCAACAACATGCATTTGTGGAAAGTGCCAAGAAATCCATTATTCCTTTACAAACATGTTTTTATTGAAAAAATACCAAACAATTTCAATTTATATGCCAGATGGCAACAACATAATTTGAGCCTTTTACAGAAAAATGTAGCATTTTAACTGGTTTAAGTGATGAAAATTAAAAGTTTAGTTACCCCAGATAACAGCTGAATTTTTTTTTTTTTTCAAAGAAATGCTTCTAAAATGAAGAAAAACTACATTTTGGCTGATACTGGAACGTGATCTTCAGTGTGGTACATGGTCCGGAAAAGGGGCGGGAAACAGGATTTCCTGGTTATGTGAGGTCATCAAATTAATAACACTTCAAAATTTCACTTCAACACTTTCACTTCAAAAGACCTATTTACACAATTAAACAGAAAACAATGCATTTTATATGGTTTATTGTGAAAAGGAATTTAGGCCTTTATTTGACAGGGCAAATAAAGACACAAAAGGAGAGAATGACATGCAACAAAGGGCCGCGGGCTGGAGTCAAACCTGCTGCGTCAAGGGATAAACTCTATGTATGTGCGCCTGCCTTACCAACTGAGCTAACCCAGCCACGGAAGACAGCTAAGCAAGAGCACCAGAGGAAGAATCCCTCTCCTGAACGGACATGCACACAGTAGGCCAACATAATACAGTTACAATACAGACAATCCATATGACAAAATGATACGTGGAATGTGTAGAAGAACCCACGTCGGAAATCTTGAGGGAAAGTTTGCAGATTTTCTGATGGCAGCATTCATTCCCCTCCACTGGATGACAAACAGTGTCACGTCCGGTTGCAAAAACCCAAGATGGCGATGCCTGTATTGTCAAACCCAAGATGGCGATGCCTGTATTGTCAAACCCAAGGGTTTAAAAGTTCACGAACCAATGAGTGATGTCACGGATGCTACGTGCAGTAATGTTACAGTCCATGGTCTGTCACACACTCTTCAGCCCATTGGATAGGGTGTCCAACCTTTGTCTGGTAGTGCCAGACCTTCTTCCACAGCGCTGCAAAGGAAGGTCTGGCCAGTCCACACAGCATTTCCAGGATGGGAGAAAAACATGCTCTGGTTTATTGGCATTTCTTTTAACCAATAACAATTGTCTTGGGTGACGCGAAGCGCCGGACGGAGCCCTAGTGTACGTTCAAAGATGGTTCACTGATGTTCTAGCTAGCTGTCTGGATTTACCCTGCAGAGATCCGAGGAGCAGTGACGTTGTCTCTATAGACCAACCTAACCCTAACCCTAACCCTAACATCAGATGGATGTTACAAGCTTGGTGCAACAAACTCTCCAACAACATGTCTCGTTTTGCGCTCACCCAGTTAAATGTTGCACAAAACGTGCTGCTTGGAGTCGAGACACATCTTCTTCTGTCAGGACCGGCGGGCTCCGGTGGGAGTGAATGGATAATGGTTGTGTGGATGCACCGCTGTGGAGGGAATCAGGATTGCCAGTGCAGCAGCTGATATCTATAATTTAACAGAAGCACAGGGAGTGTAAGGAGGTATAAAGAATTCAGAAAGGTGAGGGGAAGCCACAAGCCTCAGAGGGTCTCTCTCTCTCTCTCTCTCTCTCTCTCTCCACACACACACACACACACACACACGTACAGCAGAGAACAGTGTGTCCTCCGCTGGGGAATCTAAAAGCAGATACCATTAGTTGTCTCTCTAGTCTAGACGTGGACTGTTTTTCTGTTTCAACTTCTTGCTTGGGTACTTATATTTTCTCTTCAAAGTCCTCAAAGTAAATTTTTATTTACTGTATTTTCACTGGGAATGAGTGAGCACAAGTTTCAAGAGCGCAAGGTCAACTCTTCTGATGTTTCTGGATTGAATCAAATCCAGGCTAATGAAACATGTATAGTTCTTTGATCTTTGAAATGATCAGTCCAGAGACATCACCATCTACTTATTTCATTTTTAAAGGAAGATTTCATCTTACTACTTACTAACGCCTCACTTTGCACCGCCTGTGTAATGTCTGCTTAATTGGCAGCTTACGTAGCCCATTGTATTCTGTATTCTTGTGTTGTGTTCTTGTAATGTGAAACTGTGTGTTGTCCTGCACGGTCGCCGTTGCAAATGAGAACCTGTTCTCAACGGCCTACCTGGTTAAATAAAGGTTAGATAAAAAATAAAAATAAATCTAAAAAACTAGTTTAGTTTGTGTTTGAGATTTCAGAGCAGCATTGTGTGGGACATTTTTCAGAAAGACGGCGTCTTTATGGATTTAGTTTTATTTGACATATAGAGACCAAATGGCTAGTTGGAGAAATAACAAGGATGTTTAATCTCTGCACTGCTTTAGTGTCTGATAAGGCATGTATATATATATATATATATATATATTTATATAAGAGGGACACACGGTGAAATTTTTGTTTTGTGTGTGTGTGTGTGTGTGTCTCTCTCTCTCTGTCTCATTCTAGACACAGTTGAGAAGTCAACACAGCCTAAATCCCCATAAACCTGGGTATTTTATTAAAAAATAAAAAATAAAAAAACCCTGTTATATTGTAAAGCTGCTTAGCTGCACTGTGCTGGTCCTCTGTTCGATTACCTACCTGGCAACGTCAATACATTACCCCAAACAGAGATTGCGTTGTTGTTCATGTATGAACGTGTGTTTGGTAACGTATTGAGGAAGAGTCTCAAATCGCCAGCTACTGCTCTCGTAAATGTGCTTTCGGCCCATTTGACGTTTCAGGCTTTTACTCAGATGTGGCACTAAGAGTGAAACTAGCATAAAAGGAAATTACGGCACATCCCAAATCCATTTCAGCAGCAGTGTGTGATGCATTGAGAGGGTATAGTGCTAAATAAAGTGTTCACATGTTGTTCTGGCTTCTAGGCATAAATAGATCATCTCATCCCGGTATAAACCCCGGATCTTGTTTGGCTGTATCAGAATCAGATTGTGGGCTTAGGCATGAGGAGAGAAGACAAAGAGAACTGATCTGCATCATTGGCATACGCTCTGTAAGTACTGTATGTATTCATCTATAATTTGAATCAAGAGGGCACAGAAATAATCACATCAAGTTGTCTTTTCTTTAAAGGTGAAGGTCTGGTCTTTGATGTTGCATGTCCAAAAAGAGAATGACATAGGTGCACTTAGCTAGCATTGTACTTAAAGTGCCGTATTGATCGTGTTAGAGTGGCACATCTTTTTCGGCCTATTTTTAGGAACAGCAACACTCTGCATTTGGCAGCCACATGCATTCAGTGGTTCTCAACCAATGGGATGGCTGAAACAGAGCGTAAAGGTGTGTTTTCTCTGGGTGAGGGGAGTAACGTGAAGAGATGCGATTACTTGATTAAAAAAAAGAAAAGGCACCACCATAGCGTCATTAAACGCTCAATGCTGCATCCTGCAGACGACAGATCTGGATTTTAGGCGAAATTTTGATTATAAGTCACTGACTGCAATAGCTTTTTTTTTCTTATTCAGTTCAATTCAATTATATTTAAAGTATCAAATCATAGCAAGAGTTAACAAGAGTTATCTCAAGACACTTTACAGATAGAGTAGGTCTAGACCACACTCTATAATTTACAACAACCCAACAATTGCAGTAATTCCCCCGAGAGCAAACATTTAGTACGACAGTGGTTGAGAAAAAAACCAGACCGAGGCTCTTGGTAGGCGGTGTCTGACGGTGGGGGTGATGAACAGTGGCAACTATATTAACAGTAAAGATAATGGAAATATGACTAGAAATAGTAGATCACGGTACACGTAGTACACGGCGTAGCAGGGCGCTGCAGGGCTTAAATTGAATTGAATTGAATCAAAAAGCAACGCTCAATTGAAATTTCGGGATTTCTTTCTCTCGTTGTCTGTGTTTTTCAGTAGCGGCCTTCCTCGGTTTTTGTGTCGTGTTCATTCTGCACGTGGCGGAGAAAGAAGCCAAGCCCTGCGGGTCACACACAGCTCAACATCCCCGTCAAGCAGCCCAGTGCCGTGTTCAAACCGGGCCTTAAAGAATGAATGGTCATGCATTTTTGAGTCAATCTGTGTATGCATTTCTGAATATACAGTGTCTGTATGTGTGTGTATGGCAGTCTCTTTGTGCGGGGGCGGGGTTAGTGAGTTTGACAGTCATTTTTTATACCCGTACATGACAGCCCCATCAAAGATTAACAGTGAGTAAAAAAACACAAACCACTAATGGAGGCACACAGTGTACTTGTGGCATGGTAAAGTTACAGCTGTCCTCACTAATGCTGCCACTGGGTAACCGCACACACACGCACACACACGCACACACACACACACACACACACACACACACACACACACACACACACACACACACACAGTGACGCCTGGACTGAAGTGACTGATGTACTCTGCCTCTCAGTCTCCTGTCCATCAGCTGCTGACAGATGGTGAAACAGAAAATAGTGCAGGGTACACAGAGTAGAACAGGGTTAAAGGTTTTAAATATGTCCATCCGTGTGAAAAGAAACCCCAACCTCCATCCAAAAAAAAATACAAAAAAATGAAAGAAAATAAACCCAACAGTCCAAAATGAATCATTCAGCAGCTTCACCACAAGTCCTCTGACTTCAGCCCAGAATTCAAAGTGTGAATCTTTGTAAAGCCATTCTGTTTTATCTATGAAGGTTATTTATTCATACTTTGTTTCAATTACTATCAAAAATGTGGTCGTGTGGATTGAAAAATGTAAATCTAAGTAACGCTGGCCCATTTAAAAATATATATATATATCTAATAGTGTTCAGAATGTAGACCTCTGTAATGTCCAAATGAACCAGACAGAGGTATTCATCTTCTTTTGTCAGGCGTTGATTTTAGACTTTTCAGAAATGAACGCACTGTGAGAATCAGCTATAAATGACAAAATAATACCCGTAACAATAATAATGTGTTGGGCTCCTATTAGTCTGGATCCTGACGTCCAGCATGTGTCCCTCACCTTCCGCTCTCTGGGTGTCGTTCTCCGACTCTGTTCGCTTCGGGAATCAATAACACAGACCTGCTTGGTTCTTTCCATGAATGAGTTATAGATCTACAGAGAATATGTGATATATATGACGTTTTGGGACCGATTGGTGGCATCGCTGTGGACGAAGTACACACGGAGACACGCTGGTATGAGCACATGAGGTGTAACCATGTATCCAGGTGTAACCATGTCTCCAGGTGTAACCATGTATCCAGGTGTAACCATGTCTCCAGGTGTAACCATGTATCCAGGTGTAACCATGTATCCAGGTGTAACCATGTCTCCAGGTGTAACCATGTATCCAGGTGTAACCATGTATCCAGGTGTAACCATGTATCCAGGTGTAACAATGTCTCCAGGTGTAACCATGTATCCAGGTCAGTTAAATAGCTCACGTTACTGTATTGTGTCAACCATTTACTTCATTTAACCCTTGTGTTGTCTTCTCGTTGACCGTGCAACTTTTTCTGGGTCAAAATTTTAACTTTTGTTGCCACTGCCGATGTTTTGTTTTTTTCCAAATTTCTTGTTGTCACTTTTTTCCATTTCTTCTGTCCACTTTTTATGCGTTTTTTTGTTTGTGGACGATTTTGTTGGTTTTTTTCCAACGTTCTTTCATCAATAGTGTTTTTCAAATGCTTCAAAATTATATAGAAAACGCCCAAATTCAATGAAAGTAGTAACTAGTGTAGTGTAGTGTACTGATCATTTATTTTCCTTGTGAAGATCGTTGTAGGGAACCATCCACGTTACTTTTTCTTGACAATGTGGTTGAAAGAAACACACGTTTCTGATACTTTTTGATAATGGGCGGGTAAATATTGTATGTGCGGTTTTCTTTTGCGAGGATCAAATATTCGAACTAAACTAGTTCCCTCCCGAGGCTATTTCACAGAGCTGCGTCGGGAGCTTAGCCCCGCCCAAGAAGACTGTGATTGGTTTAGAGAAACAACCAGACCAAACAACACAGGGCCTTTGGTTTCTCCTGTCCCAGAATGGTGTGTGTCCAAGTTTCCATACAGTACACACTAGGGCTGTAGTCAAGACCACCTTTGTCGAGTCCAAGACAAGTCCAAGACCAGGACTAGTCGAGTCCAAGTCAAGACCGAGTCCAAAGAGGTTTGAGTCCGAGACAAGTCCGAGTCCATAGAAAAACGGTCTCGAGTCCGGACTCGAGTCCAAGACCGGACTCGAGTACTACAGCCCTGGTACACACCGCTGTTAATTCAGTGTCACCGATCATGATCCACCCACCAAAGCCTGTTTCACATCGTTCTGAGGAAACATGTCATTCAACCCGGGAACCGTAGCAACATGGCGCACACTGTTTTAAGATTGAACAAGCCAGTGGTAAACTGTGACAGAGAGTCACCGTAACCAATACCAAGAGCCTGAAACTACAGCAGCTCAATGGAATTCAGCCATCATTCATTGTATTATTTACATGAGTGCTTTTCCGACTGGGACCTGTCAGAATGTATTTCATGAGGAAAAAAACTATGTGCAAATCTACTAATTTATTCAGAGCATTGAGTAGCTCCTTTAATTCCTTTGTGTATTGTGTGTGTGTGTGTGTGTGTGTGTGTGTGTGTCATATACAATATACTATAACCTTAAACATTTTTTTACCCTGAAGTCAAGACTAAAGACATTCTCTCCATCATAGACAAATGTTTGAGATGGGAAACAAAATCCTGTGCCTGCCACTCTGCCAGACGTGTCTCGCTGCGACACCGTCCTGTGGTGACGAGGGGGTGCAACAGATTTTTAGGAGGCTGGCAGTGGAGACACTGTCGTTAAAAATCACAATCATTCACTCCAGTTGCAGATCTCTCTAGCCATAAGAATCAGTACACCTCATCTGAGAGCAGTTGAGTAGTGTGTGTGTGTGTGTGTGTGTGTGTGTGTGTGTGTGTGTGTCTGTGTGTCTCAGCATGACAATCTGGGACAAAAATATCTTGTGTGAACAGCGCATCCATTCTGACTTTTTCTTAAATTGTTGCAGATTCACTTTTAGTGTCTTGTTATTCCTAGGACTGGAGCCTGTCCCAGCATGCATTGGGTCAGATTAACCCTCAGGGCAACCCTGGAGAATAAATGAGCTGTGGGCATTGGAAATATTTTCTACTGAGCTCTGTTTCTGCTGTTGGACTTGGAAGAAATAACTGGAGGTGCAGCAGAATGTGTTATTTCCTTCTCTGTGGAGACTTCGTTTTACACTGTTGAATAACTTTTTAGAAGAACTTTTAATGAGAGAGAGAGAGAGAGAGACATAACAATGGCTTCCACATCACAGCTTCTTTCACTGTAAAATTTTATTTTTAATAAAATTAAACAACATGATAATACGGTACGGCAGACTGCCCTCAGTGGGGTTTCACACCTTCAAAATGACATTAAAAAACAGTGAAGCTGGACAATATCTTTTAATTTTTAATTTTTTTTTGTGTCCTTCCAGAATATCATCATTGTGTCCTATAAATATTTGGTACAAAAAGAATGATTTACAATACAAAGAAAAAACATGTGGACATTTGAGTTTGAAGCCTTCAGAGCAGAGCACGGTCACAAAACACAACTGGGACAAACTGTTGCTTTCACTGGAACGGCAAAGAAACACACACAACACACACACTCCCGCGATTAATTCAGGATAACGAAAAAAAATCGGAATCAGTAAATGATCCCGACTTCGTAGTTTCATCCCTCACTTGAAATGTGTTATGTTGTAACACAGCACCGAGGTTGACTGTTGTGGTTTGAGTAACTTCTGTGACATCAAAGCAAACGATGACTACGCTGCCTTCCAGTGTCGGTTAATTACAACATTGAACAACAAAAATGTCTCTCGTGATGTCCTTGAATGAGACACAAGGACAGGCTTTAATATAATAAAGAAGTTTCTTTTTCTTCTTTTCTCGGACAAATCAGCGAGTGAAATCTGTGCCGTGACGCCTTCGTCACCGTATCCTCAAACAACGCGAGCGCACGGGAGAAAACGAGAGATAACGTAAAGCTATAAATGTCGATTAAAGATATTCGAGCTGCACTGCTGGCTGTGAAGTTGGGCTGTTTGAACGAATGAGCCCCAACACACAATTTGTTCAAATTAATTTGGGGCGCCTGAGTAGCTCATCTGGCAGAGCGCGCGCCCATACACATGCCATTCAGCCTCTCTGTCCCCTTTCATGCCTAAGGCTGTCCTGTCTTGTCACAAATAAAGGCCTAAAATGCAAAAAAAACAACCAAAACAACGTTTTTATTTGAGCGCAGCCCACGGAGCTAAACCCTAAACGCATGGTGTGTTCTTTCAGACATTGTTCTGTTCATTCTTGGTGCCTCTGCTGCCTCTTAAGTGAGAGTAACAGGTGATAACTTGGGGATTTCTTGTTGTGAAAATGTTAGCGTGAAGGCCGTTTTATGCGTCTACGTTGGATTGACGGCGTGCCCCCGCAGACCCCTCTGCGAGTACACCGGACCCGACGCTGCAGCCTGACGTGCACCTCTCGAAAAATGTAACTGTCACTGCCCGATGTGAGGCGAGTGCAGATTTGAGTCGCGCATGCTCAGATGTAAACGGTTTACGGCGTAACGCGTCATACCCGATGAGAGCCGAGTCAGACCGGCTCTGGCCGAGTCCAGATGTTAGTTGCGCATGCTCAGGTTTAAACAGTTTACGTCATAATGAAATTTGTGAAATCCATGAAATAATACACTTTTGTCATTACAAACAATAACAGAAGATGGGAATCCTTTTTCAAAAACGCTTTAGCTTTCTAGCTATGATTGCTTGAGTGCTAACGTTAGCTTGAAACGCCATTCAACTGACAGCCTTTGTTGTGTTTGATTGCTAGCATGTAGCTTCGTGAAGTAGGTCCATTTTTACTGTTTTGACATTACAGAAGTCTCTCGTTAGCATCTTATTTGCTAACTACTCAACGCATGCGTGACTCAAATCTGCGCTATCCTCACATTGGGCAGTGACAGTTACTACTACACGTCGGCTGTGGCCCCCCCCCGCTCATTTCCTGGTTCTCCTTCTCCATAAACAACATGAAATCAAGGCGAGGGTTAACTTCTCCTGCTACAGATGTCTCACCGCGGTCATAAAACACAGGGGAGACACTCTGGTTCTCTCACTATGACTCTAGAGTCGCTACTCGCTCCAAAGCTAATCGCCTTCTCTCTCTCACTTCTCCCTCTACACACACACACACACACACACACACACACACATGCCAGCTCAATGCACACACTAGCGCACAAGTATGAACACCCGGCCACTTACGTAGGCTACGGCGAAAGCTCTGGGTGGAGCCTCCGCAGAAGCATCAAACGGCCTTATGTATTTTTACCCACAATTTTTGAATCAATCTACAGTGTTGAATCCAAAACGCTTTGGCACATTGCTTCTCCGATTTGTTTGGTGTCATGATAATCTGCTTAGCACGTTTTGCTAATTAATTTGCTCTAAATCTGCATTTATTGCCTTTTTGTTGTCAACATGACGTTGCCAGGCAACCAGGGAAGACTCTGGGAAGTTACTACCCCCAGACTAGAAAAAGAAATAAAACCCTAATCTGTTTGGTCTCACACTGATGGTGTTAACCAGTGAGCGTTAGAGGGGCTGGTACCTGGTAGGAGCCATGCTAATGCTAGCTGTTTCCCCCTTTGTAGTCTGAATGCTGAACTAAGCTATCATAAGCTAAGCAGCTATTTGCGGGAGCTTATTTTCCGACCGTACAGACATGAGTGGTATCAATCTTCTCATCTAACTCTTGGCAAGAAAGCTTCATTTTCAAAATGTTAAACTATTTATTTTAAAAGCCTTGAAATATTATCATATTATTCTTTGTTATGGCTAAACAGTTGTTTACGTCCAGCACGTAGGGAGCAACATTAGCATTCATTCGGAGTTATGCTTGTGTCCACCTGATAGATGTAAGTCTAATATAATACAGGATGTCACGAGACCCGGTACTTCGGTACCGAAATTTGGAAAATGTGACGGTATTTGTTTTTCTACAGTACCGTAGGTACCGGTTGGATGCATTTCTTCCAGACCTGAACGCCTTTACGTGTTCTAGTCTGTTGCTAATTGTTGGAAAAGAAGGAGAAAGCCGGCCAGCATAGAAAAACAGAACGGCGGCTCATCTCCATTGTTGTGTACGACGGCTTGATACACTCAAACTGTCTGAATAAAAAGTGACAGCTCTACTGGGAAATCAGGGCTTCCCCATGTCCTTCATGTAAATATCAAGCATATTCTCAATTAAAATACTTTATTTAACATTGTTCAACGTATGATATCTGAAGTTGTTTTTTGTTATAGAAAAAAGACTGCAGTGAAATTAAAGATTTATAGAACTTAGTATACTTCCAATATAACTCAATTCAACCACATTTCTGACACATTATACACTTAAGCTAAAAGTCTAGAAATGATGCATGAACACTTATTCTTCTTTTTGTCAAATCAACCAAAGAAAATTCAAAAACCTGCGTAAACATAAAGAAATCAGTGCATTGAATCATATCAGTTGTCCTTTTTTTTTAATTACTCTGTGTCCCGAAGAAGGCGATTTTCAAGCGAGGATCCCTCAGAACGGTTCCTCTGGAATGGTCTTTTTTGTAGAAGACAGCAAAAAAGACAAAACACAATTATGTAAGAGTCATTAGCCCCCTCCAGTCTCAGCCAACCGACAGGCATCCACAGATCAGCTCGAAGGGCAGCAGAAGGGCACTTAGTCAAAAAAAAAATCAAAAAAAAATCGGTTTCGCTTAACCCACACTCTCCACCTTAAATCTGCAGAGGTAAGTGTGTGTGGTCCAGTCCTGGAATAACTACACTGGGGTTTCCTTGATTGACCTCTTTCCCAACACTTTCCTCCTTTCAGCTTGCCTTGAATGGCAAATGTTAAGCCACATGAAAACACTCTGCAAAATGTTTTTTTGGTAACCCAGGAGAGATTAAAGAAAAGCCTGAAAGTAGTTCAAGTCAAATTTCCAATATTAAAATACACTCCAATTTTTTATTCCAAACTCCGTTCAGGACTGAAACGAGTCTTTGAAGAAGTGGAGCTGAAGGTTTTTGTGCTTCACTGGTTACGCTGGTTAATTTACATTTCTACATCCATTAGTTCCCATTCCCCAAAATCAGATCCTTGACTGTTAAAAATGACTTGGTATGCTCCATTTTGGATCCATGTGCAGTGAAACAGGTCAAGGATCAGGTGGCGTTCTTGAACCTGCCAGCAGATCTGTTGGTTTTCATGTGGACTGTGGCTCGTCTGTATTAGTAAAAGTTTTCAGATTTTCTTAAAGCTCATCGGTTATGTATACAATCTCTAATATTGAGTTTATGTTAGTTAGATGTTGCTGTCCTCGGCCCTGTATCGGTCAAAACAAAAATCTTTCCTGAACCCGTCTTTGAAATGGAAGAGAGAGTGTGTTCGTGGGGTCTTTGTTAGGAGAAATCCCCGTCCTCAGCCCCGTACAGGTCAGCTAGTTTCCTGAACCTGGGCCCCCAGTCACTCAGATAGTGGTAGTCCTGCTCCGCCTCTGACGACGCTGAGCCCAGCGAGCTCAGCGACTCAGCCACCGAGCCCGCGCCCTCGTAGGCGTAGGTGGCCAGCGAGTCGTACGGCGGCGCCGTCGGGTTACAGTCATTCTCCAGCACTCTCTGGTTAATGAACTCACGTACGTCCCCGTTATCCCGTGACGGCATGCTGACCGGCGGCATGATGAGGCCGGAGGCAGCGGGGTGGAGTCGGCGGCACGGCGGGTACAGCAGGGTGTCACTGGGGATGATGTCACGCCTCTGTTTGGCGGACTCCTCCAGCACGGCAGCGGCGGCATCCGGGTGTCGCAGCGCTCCGATGTCGAAAGCCTGGGTGTCCTCCTCTCCGCCGCCCTCGTCGTTGTAGCTCACCACGTTGTCCCGGACGTCCTCCTTGGAGATGATGAGAGGCTCCTGCTTTCTTTGGCGTTTCAAAGCAGTGAACAGAACCACGATCACTGCAGGAGACAACAGCAGAAAGATTAGACCATTTCACAATGAAGCGATGGGCATATCCAGCTAATGAACAGATAAGAAATCAAAGGAATTAGGGCTGTCAAAATGAACGCGATAATAACGAGTCAACGCACATTCCATTTTGGGAAATGAGGAAGCGATGCAGCAGTGAGCTTGTGATTGGCTAGCAGAAATGGGCATTTTAGGCCTTTATTTTTATAGGACAGCTAAAGACAAGAAGGGGAAGAGAGAGGGAGAATGACAAGTTGGAGTCGAACCCGCTGCAGGAAGCTCTATATATGGGCGCGTGCTCTACCAGGTGACCTACCCACATTACTAAAGTTATTTGCAGGCACTGTCAATGTGAACTGGGTTACCACCGGAGTACGTTGAGTCTCAAATACCACTTGCTGGCCAAGCATACGGCTGATGCAGAGAACCCTTCTCCCCCACGCCCAAGGCACGCCACGCTGGATGGGTTTCATCGCTGGCTGATCATCAGGCCATTTTTTTTTGTGCAGTTTGCAGATTATCTGTATGCATTTTATTTGCCTGAGAACCGATAAAGTTAATGACTTAAAAAGTGTTCTACTTTGGCTCGGTTCCAGCTCTGTATCTGTCCTCCTCCAGTTTCACTCACCACTGAGTCCGTCGTAATGTTCTGCCCACAACACCGTCTGACTCTCTGTTACTGGGTATTATGTTGAAAGTTTCTAATTTATTAAATAATTGCTTAAAGCATTTAAAAAAGTTTTGTGAGATGGACGTGTAGCACGATAAGTCAAAGTTGAATCGAGTGGATCTGTAAACGTAACGATCTACGAAGTGTTCTGTAATGTGTGGTTACAGTGTAACCTTGGTTCTCTGAGTGAAGAGACTATCTCTCCAGGGCAAGGCCGCTCGGACACCGTTCCAATCAATGTAAATCAGTGAACCCACGCACATCTGGGCCTTTTATGCCCAAACATTGGCCACGTAGTGGTGTGTCTTAAAGTGGTATCCACATCAACTGCCCCAGTGGGTCAGTCCCCCGTACATATAGAATATGTAACTCTGTGGAGAGATAGTCTCGAGATAATAGAGAACAAAAAAAAACTATCCTGTCTGTGTTTGGATTTACTTTTAGAGATCCAGGTTCCCAAATCTAAGCAATTAACTTGGCGAGTACTATCTTACAATTACAGATAGGGCTGCACAGGCCGGTTACAGGCAGACAGGACGGCAGCCTTTGATTTCAGAAAGGGCTCAGCCATAAATAATCATGCAGAACATTTGATTGGCTAAGCGCATGCAGGCCAGTTTGAATTTAAATCAAGCCCGAGCACAGTGGCAACAAGAAAGAGCAGAGGAGGAGTTAAGGTCAGGGAACTGAAATAACCGAGAAAGCTTGCACAGTTGCGCTGCAAATCACAGCAATAAATGTCTGCAAAGAAGCAGAGAAGCATGAGCTGGGAAGTGAATGAGAGAAAATCAGATATTCAGAGAAAGAGTCAAGGTAGATATAAAAATACAGAAGGTGAGAGATTAGTATCTAAAGTAGGCAGTCAGTGTACAGTATGTGGAAGAGAGATAACGGGGGAATATAAGAGCAAAACGAAAATTATGTGATGATTAAGTGATGATGAATACGTTCATTTGCATAGCAATACTACTAAAATATTACTACCATTTTGCTCTTCTTCATGGTAAAGATACATGTCTTTGTGTGAGTGATGGTACACGTCCACTGTCAACTTCCCATTCATTGTCTATGCAAGCAGCTGGGCTATGCATTTCGGTGGCATTGCGGCGACTTTCGAGAAGCGAGGTGTTGAGTTGCCCGCTCCTCATTTGCATAAAGTTAAACCCAGGCTACGTTATGTAAATCAGGAGTACGTCAAGAGTGTCTAGCTCAACTCACCGCTTCTCAAAAACACCTGAAAATCTTTTAACAATTAACCGTTGTCAATCTAAAATGAAGACAGATTCATCAACTACATAGCCTGTGTCTCGCATAAAATGTTTCCGGTGAAGTATTTTTGTAGAAGAAGAGAAAGTTTCTAAAGCGTTCGTCCAATCAGGTGCAGCCATTGCCACTGTATGAGACTGTAGCCTGTTTTCTATGTCAGTGCTCGTTAAAGCTTTCATTAATATCAAAATAGTTATGCACTAGAGCTTTAAAAAGAAATGGATAACTGCGGGGCGATCTCTGCCCAATGTGGACACGTACCATTTTCTTAAAGACGTTTCTTTGAGCATGATCAAATAAGAATGTATTTTATTTGGTAACATTATTTGAAAAGTTGAAGCATTTTTGTGCAGTACCAAAAACACCAGGATTTAGTGTAAAATATTTTATATATTTTTTAACCAGGTTATCCCTGCCTTCAAAAAAACGCCTCTCTGCATTTTTCATGACTGACACTTCACTTCAGTGTGTACCTGCTGCGGCTGCTTTGACATACAGGATGTTAGTGTTCAGGTTTGCTGCCTGTAAAACAATCTAAAATTGGTGTAAAATGTTGCTGCTAACTATTAGATATACAGTAAATTACCCTGGCCATTCAAATGAATGTAAAAAACATGACTGTGGCACAGCATTTAGTATGACATCATTAAATAGACTTTCTCTCAGCACCCCAACTCGTCCCTGGTGTGTGTGTGTCCACTAAGTCTGCAATGACTGCACTTTCAGAGGCATAAATATGTATTCATTTTCCCAGCAGCCCAGTGGTGTGTGACCACTGCAAGAATAAGAGGATAAGTGGGGATGTGGCGGCAGATGAGATGCATTCATTTCCATGTAAAGTTTGATTCTGACGAGCAGCAGCGGCAGACTGGAGCTCCGTACCAACATTGTTTTCCATTACAGCAAATGAGAAAGCACAGCGGCTGCCTGTGCTTTCAATTCTGTACAAATGGAACTGCTGCAATGCGCAGACAGACGTGTGATCGTACATGTGACATGTCATTTGAACGTATCTTACCGCTCTTTCACAATAAACGTCCTGCTATTTTACTATAGTTTGTAGTTGTTTTCTTTTGTTGTCTTCATAATATTTTTTTTACAGTTATGTTTCATTATATTTTAACTTCTTAATAAATGTGCACTGTTCCTTTAGAATCTTTAAAAATGGCCTTTTTCATTGTAATCTTTTTTGTTGAAAATGCCACTTAAATGGTGCTGAAGGTGGATATTGTGGATGTGTTTTGTAGCATTGTGTACAAGGCAGGACCTTCATGGCTCTGCAGTGCGTTTAAATTACAATATCTCTGCCATTTTTGGACTGAGACGATAAATTTAGCTGAGATATCAGATTGGTTTCAGGAGAGAAAAAGTTGGATTGGTGCTGGAGGATAACCGCGGCATGCCACTGCAACTCAAGATAATCTAACGCTTTCTTACATTTGTAGGGCTGCAACTAACGATTATTTTCATTGTCTATTAATCTGACGAGTATTTTCTCGATTAATCGATTTAGGTGTTTGGTCTATAAAAAGTCAGAAAACAGTAAAGAATTTCAAAGCCCAAGATGACGTCTTCAAATGTCTTTTGTCCACAACTCATAGATAAAAAAGATATTCAGTTTACTGTCACAGAGGAGTGGAGAAACTAGAAAATACTCACATTTAAGAAGCTGGAATCAAAGACTTTAGACTTTTTTCCCAAAAATAAAATGACTCAAACTGATCAATTGACTATCAAAATAGTTGGCGATTAATAGTTGACAATCAGTTAATCAATTCATCTTGGCAGCTCTACTAAATATTTTCAAATTAATCTCTGTTATTTCAATGTCACATATATAATACAAAAACAGCCCATTCACAAACATCGACTATTACTATTTGTCTTATTGCACACTGTATTGTCCCATACTTACTCAGCAGTATGATGGCACACAGGAGGATGGCGATGAGCGCTCCGGTGCTGAGACCAGGAGAGCTGCTCAGAGCCTCGGCGTTACACAGCTCCATGTTGCCTTCACGGTCGCAAGTGCACACCCTCACAGTGAGAGTGCCAGTGCTGCTCTGCATGGGGTAGTCGCCGTCGGTGATCACCACGGGAACCAGGTAGATGCTCTGATGAAGTCGGCTGTAGCTGGCTCGACGTGTGAGGATGCCAGCTGTGTTATCTAAGTTGAGGAGAGTATCATTGTAGCACACATGCAGTGCACAGTATTTGTGACACTTTTGTCACACAGCAGCTTGCTAAAAAATGTGGGTGCAACAAGGTAGAAGTCACTCATTCTATCTCAATTCAATTCAGTTCAATTTTATTGATACTGTCAAATCATAACAGAAGTTATCTCAGGAAAAGTTATGGTCGTAGACCACGCTCTATAAGGGTTAGGGCTAGAGAGACCCAACTTCCCCCCCCAAGAACAAGAATAAGTGTTTTTTCATTGACTTGTTATTGTATTGTTTTGGTCCATCAAAGGGAAAAGCATGCCCTGCTGTTTCATTGTGGAGGTTGTTGAAGCAATTCACCTTAGGCAAATGCATACCTGACAACATTCACGATTTATGAGGGAGTCTCCCTACTTTTAAGCCTTTCCTGCCGTGCTCCTGATTGGTTGGTTTGTCCCATTAATTTCCCAATTTCATAGTGATATGATTCAAATGGATGTTTCACAGTATCTGTGATATGTCCAGACTGTAACCCAAAAAACCCCGCCTGACGTTCGAGTCAAAGTCAACTCAACTGAAAATAGATGAAACAGCTCCTAAAAAGAAGTATGCGTCAACATTTCTATCCTCTGGGGCGTCTTGCATCTCTTTCCCATTTCATGTCTAAGCTATCCTATGAAATAAAGGCCTAAAACAAAAAAGAAAGCCAAAAAAATCTTAAAAAATAACAAGTTCTGTCCTCTTGGTGCCAGACCTTCTCATTTCTTCCTGCTAGCCACATTGGAAACACCATGCCTTTTGCAAAGTATGCCATGCTCTACAGACTTTAGCGTAGAGCACAGTGGGAAAAATGACGTTAGCAAACATGCTAATTATCGCATAACAGCATGACATAAACAGGCTGTGGAGTCACAGAGGGGAACTGCCAACCACCAGGTGTGTCGGAAGCTGAAGGCATGAAGGTAACACGCATTGTATATTTTAAATGTTTGTACATTTTGTATTGCCATGGATATAAGGCTCATTAAAAGTCATTTAGTTTACATCAGTGTGCAAGGTTATATAGGGGTGGGAACGTTGCGAGAAGGTCTTTTTCAACCGATACCCCAGAAAATCTCCCTCTTTTTCCCAGCCCAATGTTAGCAGGTATGCAAATACCTTTGTTCAATGCGTGTTCCATATAATTGATCTAATTAAATAAAGGCACTTGTATCAAATGTCAGTGATCAGTAAGGCTGTTATAATATGTCATACGTTATAAGTGTTGCCTACCTCCGTTGTCCCGGACAGTGAAGTTGCTGCGGTGGGTCCCCTCAGGAGCCAGGCTGAAGAAAAACTTGTGTCCCATTGATGGCTCATCGGCATCAACAGCACTCACCGTCTGGATCCGCTGTCAGAGATACCAACAGCCATTAACACGAGCATCCCAGTGGAGTTAAGTGAATTAAGAGCAGTCAATGAGTGAAAAGGACTGCCAGGGTTAGAGTTTTCAGTGTGAATCTGACCTCACACTTGATGGCAACTTTATATACTTAACACTTAAATTGTTTACCATAATTACCTTATTTGTTTCTTCTAAAAATCCTTATAGCATAATTATTTTGGTCAATATTGAAATCACCATTATTTAACACAATTACTCATTGACTTTTGGAAAGATGTTGCCAATATTAAAGGTCCCATGGCATCATTCACTTTATGAGTTTTTTTTAACATTAATATGAGTTCCCCAGCCTGCCTATGGTCCCCCAGTGGGTAGAAATGGCGATAGGTGTAAACCGAGCCCTGGGTATCCTGCTCTGCCTTTGAGAAAATAAATCTCAGATGGGCCGATCTGGAATCTTCCCCTCCCCTTATGAGGTCATGAGAACGAGCAAAAGCCACACCTCCACCATCCACATCTGAGCTGCACTAAAGCTGCACTATATTTGTATATTTGCAATGGATAACATGACTGTGTGTCATGTGAAAGGGGTTACCCTTGTTGCAAAGCATTGAGTTGGTTTCTGTACCACAAACTCCACTCCCAGCCTAGTTTTTGACTTGAAATGGGTTATAGGAGAGGTCGTTTGGCGAAGGGGCAATTTCGATGTGTTCAGTGTAAACTGCACATGACCAGGGTCACTAACAGTCTGGCCTGGACCCATCTCATTGTTTGGAAATAAAAGACAATACAGATGATTGATTATTGTACTTAGAACGTAAACAGCTGAAACAAACCAAGTCTTTCTCAGTCACGGCCGCTTTCTCTCGCTCTCTCTCTCTGGCTCATGCAAATCACTCTCTCTTTCATTCCATCTTTTTTTAAATGGGCCGGAAAGCCGACAGTAAAGCTTAACTTTACTTTTAATGTAGTTTCGGGTCTGGCTAGTCCACACAGCATTCTTGGAATGGGAGAAAAATGTGATCTGGTTTATTGGCATTTTTGAAAAACAATTACAATCATTGTGGGCGGCGCTAAGCCGGACACAATGACAGTACCTCTGCTAAATAGCCTGGGGAAGGAACTTATTTTGGTGGAACGTGAATGTTTAAAAGTTGTTTTAGTTGTGCAACAGCAAACTCCGATTGGACAGATAGTCTACGTAGCTAGCTGTCTGGATTTATCCTGCAGAGATCTGAGGAGGAATTGACCATAGTCCTCAGAAATCCACCGGAGTTTAGAAGTACACAATGAAGCGGAAGGTGACGGCCATTCGGAGGAATTTCTGGCAACACCTGAACTATCCCAGTAGTGGAACGTCATTGATATAGACTACTTTTAATGTAATCAAAAGAGAGAGAAAAAGAGAAATGTTCTCCCCTCGTTACTCCACAGTGCTGTGGAGATGGGTCTGGCAATGCGAGACTACTCTGCTGGTGACTGTGTAATTTTCTTTAACTTCATAACTACAGTCGTATTTAATTGAATGGGAGACACTTGCTGAGAGATTAAAGGCTTTGTGGCAATACACACACACACACACACACACACACACACACACACACACACACACACACACACACACACATACTGTAAACCAAACAAATCCGGAGCCCGAGGGAAGCAGAGGAGCATATCCAGCAAACAAATACAGATGATTAAAATTGATAGACAGTTGAAAGGGCAGAGGAATTAAAGGATAAACGGATGACAGGGACCTGAGAAGACCAATGGCTGCGAGCCACCATACTGAAGAATGTCAAGATGATGCTGAGTGTGCACGAATGGCATCAGCATTGTGTAGCATACTTGTACCTAATTGTGTTATATTTAACCTGTGTGTGTGTGTGTGTGTGTGTGTGTGATTACACATACAGATTTGTGTTTTTATCCTATTAATTGTTGCATAATATCAGATGAAAAATCCTATTTACAATACTTCATGTGTTAAAGCTCCTGTCAGATTAGCTCGTCAGCTACCACAAAAGAAGAAACTGAGTGGTCTCTAGGCATAGCCAATCAGCTTTACAGCTGCAGGAGCGTGTGTGTGTGTGTGTGTGTGTGTGTGAATACAGTATGTACATATTTGCTTGTGCGCTTTAATCACATGTGTTGCATCCAATACAGTGCAGTGGGATGACTCATATCAAGTGGTAATAAATTAGTAAAATTACACTAAATACATGTTTAAAGCATTCAAATTCAGATTTTTGACTGATGAAATGAGGTCTGACAAAGTTAAAGGTGTTTCCCATTGGACAGACAAGTCAGTCAATTAGGAAATGTAAAACCAGCTCTCCGTGCAAGGCCTAAACAATCTTTTGCTGGTTTAAATGACAAATAAAGCTGGTGGCAGATTAAATCAGCGGTCGCTGATTAATGTTAAATCTGTGAGTAACTTCGAATAAAGTGCTTTCTGCAAGCAAGTGTCTGCAAAGGGTATGGATTGTTTGCTAGACAAAGAAACACCACTCTCTAACACCCTTACAGTATATGCAAAACCAACAATGTAATGAATGTTCTCTGGTAAATGAGCTTGCTGATTGCTTCACGCTGTTCTCATAAGTCAGAATCTTCCAGTTAAACCTTCATGCATTTCATATCATTCGCTGAAGATGATCAACTTCATAGTTCTGCTTTTTACCTTATTAAAATAAGATGTGCATGTATTTAATCCTGGATATGTTAAATAAAATACTATTGAACCCTAATCGATTGGTATTTATTATATATTATCCAGCCTCCTTTCGCATATTCCACGTACTTTAGGGTAACTACTTTCTGATTCTGATAAAGCTGTAGTACCTGGCCGGCCTTCGTCCTCTCACAGACATAGGTTTCATACGTGGTGGCAAAGGTAGGAGCGTTGTCGTTGATGTCCAGCAGGCGGATGTAGACGGGAACATGGCTGCTCTGACGGGGGTTATCTGGAAGGCAAACAAGAGGGGAAACTGAACACCCTGCTCCACTTTCACACACCCTGCTACACATTCACACTGTGAGCTGTTTGCTACAGCCTCAACCACTACTAGTTCTGATAGCTACCACTGAGCAGCATATTGTCTTGCACCTTGTCATACATAGCTGATGAGGGAGAAAGTTAGTTAGTCATCAACTTTCATAAGGCGCATTTTCCATGCTTCCCTTTTGTTCACAAGCTGTGTCTTTAAAATACCAGCATGGGCAAAACTGGAACTAATCCCAGAGTGTCTGTTAAGGAAATGCATTTGGAAGAAAAGGGGATCAAGAGGAGGAATTAGAAACAGGTTGCAGAGACGAGGAAGTAAGCTCCCATTACTTGTTTTCCCTCTGTCAAATGTGCATACACTACGATATAAAAATGGATGAACTCTCTGGGCAATTTGACTCTCATTACTGGAACACAAGCATGTTTCTGATGTTGTAACCTCAACAGAGATAAGTAACACCTGCTGTTGTGAATGCTAAAATAATATGAATACTTGAGGTGTTGGACAAATATGTAGTTCATTTCTTTTGTTGTTTCCGATGTTTCCGCACTTTATACACTTAATAAAAGGACAGTCGACAGGAAAATGTCATTCCCCAAACACTGATCCTGCTATTCAGACTAGCTGCACACCTTGTTGACACACACAGCAGGAAAGACCCTAAATGTAAATGACATTTCAACAGTAATCATAGAGGCATATATGTACTCTGAGAAATAAATCCCTAAAATAAAAGAAAAAGAATTGGTAGGTCATTACATAGACCTTTTACTATTTTCTTTTGTGTGTTCCTATAGTAAAAATACAGAAAGTCCTGCTGCTATTTAAAATTATCTCATACAAAGCTGCTCATTTGGTCAACTTCGTGACTTCGAGTGACGTGGGTCGTCATTTCCAAAGGAATCCGTCTGTGCCCGTCCAGACTACAAATCAACCCTGGAGGTTTTTAAAAGAAAAACAGGGGCAGCAGTATTTTGTCAATTTTTTTTTGAAAAAGGCAAGAAAGCCTAAAAAAAAAAGGTTAAAAACATAAACAACAAAAACATAAAAATCGGCAAAAAGAAATTCAAAAAAGGTGATCAGAAACATCAGAAAAAAGCTACGAAAACGTTCAAAACCTTAGGAAAAAGCCCAGTTAAATTGTGCCTATGCATAAACGTAGCTAAAGATATTTGTTTAAACCAAACTCAGTAGTGTAGATGTAGCCTCAGATCCTGGACTGAAACTATCTGTACATGTGACTGTGGCTGATATGTTGTGGTAGCAGACATTCTGTCTGGCTCCATACATTTCTGCTCCCCTGCTAGACTTACTGAACTCAGTGGCTATGACTGAAATATTATGCCAGGCGATATCCTCTCTGTCCAGGCTTCTGAGAAGGAACACAGATCCATTCCATGGATGGACGTTGAACAGGCGGTCCATATCAGTACGGCGGTCGATAGAGTACCTGCAACAAGGGAGACAGAGAGAAAGTGATTAGTTAAGCCAGTGGGTTGGCTGTACTACTGTAAACCTTGTTGTATCTGTGCAGCCCCCCCAGGGAAAACAAAACAGGGAGAATAATTCACTTCTGTTAATCTGTGACGAAGGAGAGCTCATGGTGACAGAGCCCCGTCCAAAGTGATTGTGTAGTAGGGCTGGTTACCGAATTTGATACTTTTTTTTTACCTCTAAAGTATTGTCATTCAATACTCAATATCAAAACCTAAGCACTAAATCTCACCGGCGTCAGTGAGCCAATAAGCACGCAGCATGCTTCTACCAAGCTCTTACAATGTTTGTGATTGGCTGTCTAACGTTACGCGTTGTAGAGACACACAGGAAAAACTTGCCGTGACGCAAAGAGACAGGGCTCACGTAGTAGGAGCTGAAAAATAAATAAAATATGTGTGCCACAATGTGTAATGTTGTAATTTCTTTTTGGTTCATAAAATTTTATAAAAAAAAACGTATCATTTAGAAGGAAGTCACGGTATTCTTACCGGTATCGACAATTTTTGAATGACACCCATCCCTATTGTGGAGTTATTTGTGCATATGCTTAAAGCTTTAGTGTGTAAGTTTTTGATATTAATGAATGTCCGTTACATTCAAGCCATTGCCAAATGAGTTGCTACAAAGCTAATTAAGACTATCATCTCCACACAGCTCTTTGTATATCTCAGTATGACTATGTTCAGAAGATTGTGTCGTCCGGTGACTCACGCAGAAACTCAAGTGAAGATTATCACCTCTTCTGATGTGTCCATTATGTTTTTTTAATCCTCGGTGTCCTCCGTGGCTCCAAGCGACTGTGTGGGCGAGGGGTGGGGGCGCGATTACGTAAGTCTTATATAATGTGGCCGACAGTTTTGTTGTCATTACTCAGAATTCCTCATGGGGGCGACAGAAACTCCGCACTATAGCTTTATGTCTTCAAAGCTGTGGAAGGTACAAAGTCAGCTCATAAACTTTGCATTACTGTGGGCCTGAACTGCTGTGTGAAGCTCTTTTATTGCTTCCCACAGGATATTTTATGAGATAAATGAACCACTGGCACTTTGGCCAGACAAAACAAAAGCATAATGTGTCTAATCATCCAAAAGAAACCAGTTATAGAAATGTTTCCAATGTGGGTAGGGATGTAATGAAACGTTGTGGATTGGTTAACAATTGATATAAATGTGTAAAGATTACAATAGGTTATGACAAAAAATGAATTGCGATGCGATTTTTAAATAGCCTAGGGTGTAATCTACTTTTGATTTTACTTGTTTGACTTTAGGCGGCATTAGGTTTTCTCAGTTTGTTTTTTTGAAGGATTTGTTAAAAAAATTTTTTTGTATTTAATCCTTTGTTATTTAAGATAAAACTGAGGGACAAATCTGTTTTTTCGCACAGTTTATATAAAACAATGGTTTGAGGGGGAAAACTTTTCAATTTTCTTATCCAACTATGTCTTAAAGCTATAGTGCGTAGTTTCTGTCGCCCCCATGAGGAATTCTAAGTAATGACAACAAAAGTGTTGACTCGTCCACATGATACAAGCCTTCCATAATCGCGCACGCTAGTTATCTGTATCAAATGGCACCATAAACCCATCGCTAAATGCTACGACTTATTGAATGTCAGAAAACATCTCCTTTTATTTGTTTTTAATACAACAACCATTACATTGTAGATAGATAGATGGATAGATAGATATATAGATAAATAGATATTAGAAATAGAAATAGACTTTATTAATTCCAAATTGGGAAAATACTCTGTTACAAGCAGCAAGTTACCAAGGATATACATACATACTCACACACACACACACAAACCAAAAATAATAGAAATATACTAGAAATAACAAATAAGATAAAGAAAATAAGATAAAAATGAAATAAGATAGCAAAAAAAAAAAGCCAGAACTACTGAAAATGGATGGATACTAAAGGCAGCAGAAAGGCAGAACTGAGTTCACTTTAATATCTGTTTATATTCAACAACATTATTGCAAATATTTTCTCATAGTCCATATTCCCAACGTTAGACTTGCTCAAGTGCCGCCAGAAATTCCACCGGTTATCCTTTACCTTCCGCTTTATTTGTGTTGTAATTTTAAACTCCGGTGGATTTCTGAGGACTATGGTTCCCTGGTCCTCAGGTCTCTGCAGGGTAAATCCAGACAGCTAGCTAGACTATCTGTCCAATCTGAGGACTATGGTTACCTGGTCCTCAGATCTCTGCAGGGTAAATCCAGACAGCTAGCTAGACTATCTGTCCAATCTGAGGACTCTGGTTACCTGGTCCTCAGATCTCTGCAGGGTAAATCCAGACAGCTAGCTAGACTATCTGTCCAATCTGAGGACTATGGTTACCTGGTCCTCAGGTCTCAGCAGGGTAAATCCAGACAGCTAGCTAGACTATCTGTCCAATCTGAGGACTATGGTTACCTGGTCCTCAGATCTCTGCAGGGTAAATCCAGACAGCTAGCTAGACTATCTGTCCAATCTGAGGACTATGGTTACCTGGTCCTCAGATCTCTGCAGGGTAAATCCAGACTGCTAGCTAGACTATCTGTCCAATCGGAGGACTATGGTTACCTGGTCCTCAGATCTCTGCAGGGTAAATCCAGACTGCTAGCTAGACTATCTGTCCAATCGGAGGACTATGGTTACCTGGTCCTCAGGTCTCTGCAGGGTAAATCCAGACAGCTAGCTAGACTATCTGTCTAATCTGAGGACTATGGTTACCTGGTCCTCAGGTCTCTGCAGGGAAAATCCAGACTGCTAGCTAGACTATCTGTCCAATCTGAGTTTTCTGTTGCACGACTAAAACTCCCTTTGAACGTACACATGTTCCACCAAAACAAGTTCCTTCCAGAGGCTATTTTAAAGAGGCAAAGAACCAGAGCACAGTTTTCTTCCTTCCCAGAATGCTGTGTGGACTCGCCAGACCCTCCTCCACAGCGCTGTGGAGGAGGAAGGTCTGGCAATGCCTGACTTGTTTTTTCATATCTTGCAGCCCTACTCTGAAGTGAATTCTTAACCAAAAAAAGATGTTAGTAGGACAAAAAACAACACTGGCCATTCCTTGATATTCTTACAACTTGAACCCCATAATTGTGTTGCTGCATTCTGCCCTCCCCTCAAATTCAGTCTAACTGCAGCCTGTTCAGAACATCACAACTACTTGAAAATCTGTTTCCCACTGTCTGTGGATTGCTCACAGAGAAATCTCTATTTCTGAACTAGTTGCTGAATGCAGCTATTCACAGCTTCAGAGCACTCCATAGATAATAGAACTGAGATGCCTTTGCTCCTGTCTTCTCCGCCTGTCTATCAAAGTGGAGGAAAACTGCTCTGCGAAACAGGAAGTGCACATTGCAGTGTCTGCAATGTTCAGTGGCTGATCAAAGCTGGTTTCACTACAAAAATACAACATCAAACTGCTAACCGCTCTTAATTATGTACCATTCAATCTTAATCATGGTTTGCCATAAAGACATATGTACAATATACAATGAATGTACAATAAACTTCCGCTCATCCGGGCTCGATCGTAATTAGAAAGCACTCAACGGTAAAATAATACTTCACTGTGAATAGATCATACAGCCTCATACACAAAGGCACAAACACAGGAATAATTGGAATTGTGTGTGTGTTTGTGGTTGTGTCCTTGTGACACATCATTTTAAGAGCCCTCCATGGATCCGTGCCTGTTTAATTGGAAAATGTTCCTCATCAGCTCGCCGGCCTTAAACATTAAGAAAGAAGGTCACAGTTCCAGTCTCCAACTGTGTCTGTTATGCCTGCCACAGGTCAGCTCTACACTCATACTGCTGTCATCCATCCATCTATACATAAAGTCACGTCATAATACAGTCTGTTAGCTATCATTGGCCGCCTGAATGGGGTGGGCGTGGTCTATCTGTCAGCCAGATTGAGAGTGTGACAGCGTTTCCCAGAGTTTAACTGACGTTTTCCCCCTTCATCAAGTTTACTATGTCCGCGTTTTTATATGTTTACCAAATGAACTGTCAAACGAATGGCAGCACCGTTGGATACTGCACCAACAGACGAGTGGAAGGGAACAGGCTTGAAGGACGGCCAGGTAGGCTGCCAACCCTTAACTCCAGTCTGGTGGTCTAGCATAAGCGTCTGTAGGTTTCAAATGCAAGAGTAAAGGCAAACACTGTTGTAAAAACCTAGAGAAGACAAGAGTGGCCAAGCCCCAGAGTTGGTTAGTGCTCTGGTTTATTGGCATTTCTTTAATCATGATTGTTTGTTTTTTGCTTGTCCTACACTTCTCTGTTTAGACTGGATAGATGGCCACAGTCATTCCTGCCAGTGGCCATCAAACTTTTTAACTCCTCCCTCTAAGTGTCTGACACACAGGCACTTAGTTATTTAGTTTTAAACTGGACCATGTTATCTGTTTTGTGCAACACCTACTTAAATTATAATGTGCAATACTCTGCTGCAACTATTTATTCATTACTACTGTTCACTAAAACAATTCCTTTAACTATGTTAATATCGTATATATCCACATTCCTTATTTTGCTTTTCTTTTTATATTTTTACTCTGATATTTATATACTTCTCTATTTACCACTATCTTTATTTATATTCCTTTTGCTCTTTGTGCGATGTGTGCAACTGTAACACAGAATTTCCCTTTGGGAATAAATAAAATATTTCTGATTCTGATTTCCATACAACAGATCACATCCAGCAAACAGATCACATTACTCAGGGCGTTAGTCATTTCATTATGTAATCATCAGAAGATTGGGGCGACCTCTAGCTGTGGGCAGAGTGTGTGCCCCGTGTGCCCAGTGTGCCAGTCCTTGGCATCAGCTCGAGTTCAAATCCGACCTGCAGCCCTTTGCTGCGTGTCATATAGGCTGTAAATTTTGATGATGTAGCATTTGTGACGTCACCTATTGGTTTGTGTACGGATGTTTTGAAGCTTCAAGTTATACGGTGATGCGGGTGTTTCCATCTTGGTTTTTTGGAACCGGATGTGATGATTTTTAACAAAATGGTGGAGTGGAGCTGGGGAAGTGGATGCGGCCAAGCAAGTGTTGTTTATGGTTGCAATGGCACTGCGCTAAGCTAAGCCCTAAAGTGGGAAAACTGTCGATTTTCAACCCTTCATCCAGCTGAGCCACAAGTCATCTGCATGTATGGCTGTACAAAAAATCTGCTAACTTTTCCTTGAGTTATCAGCTAGCAGTACGTAGCTAGCTTGTTTGGCAGAATGCTGAGCAAGACATTTTTGGGCGACCAAATATTCCAATTAACTTTGATAAAGTGAAGACAGGTTTTTTTTTTTTTTACAGCCTAGGCCTTTCTCTCTGTCTCAGCCATTTCCTTTCACTGTTATTATTCAGCTGCTCTAATAAAAGCAATAAAGAAAGGATGCATTGATGCCATTTGAGTAATGATAAATCACTAACGGAGAGTAACAGTGCTCAAACTATCCTAATGCCAGGCGTCAACTGCAGTGAGGCCGAGGGGTTTGAATATAGCCTGGATGCCCAGCTTTCTGATGTGTGTGTAGTCAGCAGTTTTCACACACAGTTGTGTAGTCCGCAGGTCTATGGTCCTATCACTGATTACTATACAACCTATCTTTAATGCTACTTCATATTTCTCCTCTGTTTCCTCTCCTTTCAGACTTGTACCAGAACTCTTCAGAAGCCTTTAGAGAATCCAGGTCCATTTGAAGTCAGACTTCATTCAACTTCGAAATGGTTTTGCTGAGACTTCAGAAAATTCAGAAATGCCTCCTTCTCTGTCAAGACAAAGCAGACACACTTGTGCTGCTGCATTTGTAGTTTACAATCCCTGGACAAGTCCCAATTTGTTAGCAGCGGGACAAGACCTGCCCTTATCTGTAGATATGAAGGAGACATCAATTACAAAGCTCTTGTGTTTTAGGCTGCTGTTAGTCAGTGTGTAGAGCAGTGACGTTTCTGCTTTATGAAAATCTAGTTTTGAATAAAGATTTGATTGGCTATAGGCTACAAAATATAAGCAGAGAAAATGACAAGATTTATTTTAAGTTGGATTTTAAAGCAGCAAATGCATGACTCATTACGATGGCAAAGCAGGGCTGCAAGAGAAGACAGTTCCATCCGCACTAAGGTACACGCCACGGATTCACCCTATTTTTTCCACATTGATCTAAATTGTGATATTAGTAGCACGCTGGCACGACATTTCTTCACCTTTCCTTGTTTAAATTAGTTGCCACTGTGTCAATCCACCAGAAAAAGTAAGTTGACAGAAGCTGTAGTCTGTAAATGGAAACTAAAGCTGGATTTCACACAATTTGCTAAACACTTTGCTCACTTGGGCAATGGGAAATCAGCAAATATCTCATAGTATGATACTGACCATGTAAATCTGTAGAAAATGAACTAAACAAATCAGAAGTCTATAGGCTGTTTAGTGTTGTTGTTTTCTGTCATTTATTCATTTTCTTGTCAATTCCTGACCTATTTTCAGAATAATTTAAAAATAAATATTGGACTGAGGTGTTGCCTTACTTGACCATGCTGCGAGCTGCGTCGGGGTCCATGGCGCTGACTGAGCCCACAGCGACGCCCACTGCAGCGTCTTCCTTCACCTCCATCAGATAGCTGGCTTTGTCGAACAGCGGCGGCTCATCCACATCGTCCACGCCGATTCGAACCGTTGCCATGTCTTTAGAGCCTGCGGACATAAAGCGATGGTCCACCTGGGTGTTCTGGACCTGGATCTCGACTGTGTACGACGGCTTCTTCTCAAAATCCAAAGGCTGCAAAGAGGCAAAAAGAGAAAACACAGGATGGATTTATAGGGTAAGTCAAGTTTTTTTCTAGCTGGACCCCATTTTCCTGTGTTGTTGTGTCTAACTGACTAATGGGAACAACAATCTTTGATACTGGTCCAATATTAAGCAAGACGCAATGAAGTTACAATGTTAACATTAATGGGCAATTGCGCACCTTCAATTTACATCCACTAGAAGTGCGTGTTTTTCCACTGACATGCTGAAAACATTATGAAAAAGATCTACAGAGCTAGACCTTTTTGTTAAAGAGTAAGATCTTTTGTTTAACATGAAACAGCCCCAAAAGCACCAATCTCACCAGACTCCATTTAAATAAACAGCAGTTTTATCATGGTAAAACACACTTTATTTAAAGTTGCCAGAAACAAAATAAGACTTTTAAAAGCTGTCTTGTGTCATCTTTCCACTGTTCCAACAATTACCTGCTTAAACAAAGAGGTTTTCACTCTAATAAAAAAGATCTTACTCTTTAACAAAAAGCTCTATCTCTGTTGTCAGACACTTACAGACAATAATAATAATAATCTGAGCATGTCCGTGGCAAAAACAGCTCTTAAAGTGGACAAAATTCTCGGTGTGCAAATGCTCTAAAGGCCTAAAGGATTACAATGCAGCCCGGTTCTATATACAAGAGACACCTTTCACATTACATGTAGTCAGTTGTTAAAGGTGCAGTAGGTAAGACTAAAATACCAATTATTGATTAACATGATTTTGTAGTCTTATGACAAAACATGTCGCATAAGGAAATAGACTAGCCTGAAGTCCAGACTAAATTGCTATTACATAAACATTTCTTGTTGTGATCATGGCAAAGACTGACCAGCCCAAACACAGAAAGTCTTTATACTTTACATAGTTTGTCATTGTAACAGTAGGCTTTATAGGCAGAACATCACGTCTACTTGTACTCCAGCAAGTGAATTACTTTAATATATCTTTTAATTTGATAGCTGAGAAGTTAAGCATCAAAGACAGGATTTAAAGAATGTAAGAACATATCTCTTATTGTATCAGGACTGTCTGAATGATAAAAGAAAGACGCGAACAGCACAGGCTGATACACAGGGAAATCTAACGTTAAAAATGGGATTTAGGCAGCTGACACGTTCAATGTGATGACAAGTAAGAATAGTTTTTCAAAAGGTGGAAATAATGTTGATAAAATGTGTGTCTTGACAGCAGCTGTGACAATTTTGCATGGTGGTTTTAGATTTACTGGAACATCTCTACATGATCTGCCTTTTCTCCCTTGAAGGAATCCTGGATATTGTCCTCATCTCGTATCCTGCTGACAGAATATCATTACTTCTTTGTTCAAGCTCAACTCTTTCCTGAGGTTGTGTCAGCAAGAGGAACAAAAGAATTTCTAAATATCAATTTATATTGTACATCAGTAAACACACACTGTGCAGGGGCACTGGGATGAAAAAAAGCACAAGTTGTGTTGGTGCCTGCTGCAGAGGCCAGGACTGGGGTTTTCTGAAAGTAAAGACGAATACGTTTAATTTGGTTTCTTTCATCTGTCAAGCATGCCCAGGCTTTGCATATTTAATAGTACGTGTAAAACAGACTACGTGGGCAGGATCCTCATAAGTCAAAAGTGTGGGATCTGCTGAATCACTACTTTAGAATTCATTGGATTTAACCAACACCGTGAGAAAAATATCAAGATAATTAAAAGCCGGCCTCATTTGAACATGGGCATTAGGAAAGCAACATATTTCACAGAATTTACTAAACATGCAGTTTGACTTCTGCGCTTATCTCTATTCTCAATCTGTGCTACTCAGTGTAGACTACGTTGTTTTAGTTCATTTCTGTGGCATGCCGAACCTTTGGCCCATCCCATATGGGATTACAAGACTGCTATTTAAAGCCCATTTCAGATCAAAGATTATTGATGGGAAAAAATCGTTTCAGAAAGGTGTAGGGAAAAGTTGCACCGGTCTGAACCGGCCCGTCTCAACTCGACTCAATCAAGCTGATGGCGTCGCTGCGGCTCAGCTTGTTAAGTCGTCCAAGGCTGGTTTTAGACAGCCAATAGCAAAGTCAGCTTCTAAAGTCAGCTAACAGCTACATAAATAAAATGATCCATAATCCACTTTATTTCTATGTTACAGACTGTCAGCTGCTCAAAATGGCGGAGGTGAAATGGTTGAGCTGAAAACGGAGGCTCAACGCCCGCCCGCGAGCACGGTATGTGGTCGAGCGAGATTGTGAGACTGAAGAGAGGGAGTGGCAAAATCACATAAATAAAATGTTGTCTTTGCCGATTCATCACTAGAATGCAACTGTAGCAAGCATCACACTATAACGTCATCCACATTCACATAATTAGACGCAACAAAGGATATATTCAGCTACAAAAATGCCTGAAGGTCGAAAGATACAACGGAGACACAAATAGTCGTTGCTATGGAGATGATAAACCATCTTGTCTCGTAACGTTGGTGTAAACGGGCAGGATTAAGGACATTGCAGACAGGAGCGTTGCATGTTTCAACTCTTCTCGTAGCAAATCTTTGGTCTGAACTGGGCTTAACAGACATCTTCCGGTCTTGCATTTACATATGTGGGGAAAAACATTAATAACAAAAACAATGTAGACAAACAAATATGTACAGATCATCTCTGTAAAGATCTTTTTTTCCTCGTCTTCCAGGCTTCATGAGATAACTGGCTAATTTACAGTATGTGTTTCCCATGTGAAGAGCCATCTCATTCTACGAGCAGAATCAATAATTACAAAATCATTGCCTCTTTTTATCTGAGTAAATAAGGCATGACACTGTTCACAATGAAATTAAAAGTGTTCTGTATTCTGAGCCCAGAGTGCTTCTCTCACCTTGCTGACAGTGATGACTCCCTCCTGGGTGTCTTTGTCAGTGGAGATGTTGAACATGTCCATGCCGTCTCCACTGACGATGGAGAAATGCATCTCGGCGTTCCTCCCGATGTCCCTGTCAGTGGCTGGGATTCTCCCAACGGGACTGCCGGACACAGACGACTCAGGAACACTGAACTGGTAAATACCTGAAAACACAGAAAAATAAAACTGTCAGCTGCGTGATATAAGACTGGTGCTGCTTTAATGCATGTAATACCGGGATCAAGTTCTTCTTGCACATTGTTGCCTCTATCAGCCACTAGGTAATAGCTCATACACTTGATCTAAAGAGAGAATTCCTGTTCTGAGTAACACGTGTACATTTTAAACAAAATTCTGAGGTCCAATGGCATTTTTAGACATCTTTTTGAATTATCCTTTCAATGGTATTTGCACATAAACTGATCCCCTTGTGTTTCATATCAAAACGTTCAGAACAAACTCAGATTTTTGTATAGTGATGTCCAAAATTGATACAGAGGAACGTATAAAAAGATAATTTTGCCCTGATGCGGAAATATTTCTCAAATCTCTTAAAACATACCTACACTCAATAGTTTTTGTGCTTGAAATTAGTTTATAAAAGTCTTGGGTTCACACAAGTAGCGTAATATATGAATAAAATAGTACATACATTTCTAAAATATTGTAATAGCCCTTTTTGAGTAAGAGTGTTGTCAAACATTGCTTAGACTCGCTGGTGTGTCTTTTGTCCTCAGAGGCTTGAAAAGCAGCTCAGGACACCCCTCCCCCCAAACAGAAACGGACCTCCTTGAGCAAATGGATAAAGACAAGGATCTTTTGGATTGCAAGTTCAGTTTTAAAGCCATTCCAGATGGTTCTCTCGACAAGACTAAAGCTACTTGCATGTACTGTGGATGTATTTGAGTCTCACACTTGGGCATAATGTCCACTGGGATGTACCCCCAACTTTTCAAAATCCACTTTGTGTTCCCTCCCACTTTCAAATTCATGTTATGTTATTTTATCGGTGATCAGCCTCTATTTTTAACAATTGAGATAGTAAAGACAAATTTTTCGTGAACGTAGTTTAGTACGATTTTTTCTGATAGAATTCATCATTACAATCAACTTTCTGGATTTTGTATCACCATAGTCCCTAAACTTATGTAGACATGCTGGAAACGGGACTCAAATAAAAACATTTGGGCGGAGGACTCCCAGATCCCCTGTTCTGTGTGCCCCCGCCCCCCCCAACTTCTCAAACCAAAGTTACACCCTTGGTCTCACATACCACCTGAACATTAAACACTCAAAATGTATCCCATTTAAAATACATTTAAATTAGATTAAAAATGTGTCATTCATTCGCTGTTAATCATGAGTGGACATCGATGCGATAAATTGCAAATAAATATCTGAATCGATTGACATGAAATCATCAGATACACTGACCCTTTGTGTGGCTATTATGCTGAGGCTTCATTCCTCATTCTCCCTTTGAGAATTAGAATATTCTTGCCTCGTTTATATTTGTACTTTATTGCAATGCCTGATTGTGTCAATGATCCAATGCCTTGTAATTTGTTCGTTGCCGCCTTTTTAACCCTGGAAGGATTTTTTTGTCTCATGTAATCCCTTTCAAAGTTTCTTAGATTTTTTTCCTTTGGGTTTTTTTAGGGATTCTCTCTGTGTCAACTTACTGTTGGCAGGTGTCTGCATTTTTTTGTCTAATGTGGCCCTGTGAGGCCCTTTTAGATTGTTACTGGGATTAAGAGCTGCACAAATAAGTCTGGCTTAACATGAACGCAAGAACACCACCACCTGAGCCAGTGATTAGAAACTGACTGACTGGTTTTCATCAAGAACCCTCAATTAATCCAGCCTTTCATATGGAGTGAGTCATTGACAAGAGCAGGTAAATCAGGTCATAGAAAATGGATGCAACACATAAAGTTAAACAAAGACACCAACAAAGTTTGTCATATCACAGAATGAATAATGGACGAAGAAACATCTATCTATCTATCTATCTATCTATCTATCTATCTATCTATCTATCTATCTATCTATCTATCTATCTATCTATCTATCTATCTATCTATCTATCTATCTATCTATCTATCTATCTATCTATCTATCTATTGTCTTTCAAACTTCATAAAGAAGGTTAGACAGGTAGACAGCAAAACCAAAAGAAAAGGTAGTGTAAATGCTGATGGAAGCCAGGCACCGGAACAATGTCTTTCCACCAGACTGCTGACTATCATTTAAAAAGTATTTTAATATATCTTTTGTGAGTGTGTCTCTTTGTTCTCTGGAAGAAGTGCCAACACTGTGTTTTGCCATCAGTTTGAGATGGCTGATTCTGAGAGTTTTCCTCCTCATCGTGAAACAAACACAGCCTGTCGTCCTGTACAGAAAAGCAGCTTGTTTGAGGCACTGAATGGAGTCCAAGCAAACAAACACGTTTAAATGCATGCAAAAAGATGTCACTCTGCTGCATGAACCTGAGGCAGTTTTATATCAGGACGCTTCCTTGTGTGTTATGTGTGTGTGTGTGTGTCAGAGATCTATTGGTGTGTATAAACTACTTGAGTGAATAATTACATTCTGTTGTGACACAGCAGGCGTCATACACTCTGGCAGCTAGGCAATAGTCAACCTGCTACTGTTTTGGTATACTGATGTGTGTGTTTGTGTGTGTAGCCATAGAGAGAGAGAGAGTGATTTGCTAATGTGTATACACAGTACACACATTAACACACTGCCACAGCTGCACCATCACCCACAATCGTATTTAACAAAGAATCATTTTCCTTACATACACACATGTGTATGGACATATATGTTGCTTGTATCAGGCTCGCTATCCAGCTCTCTGTCCACAGTGAGAAACAAAAATTGTATTTTCCAACAACCAAACCAAATCCAACTACCAAACCAACACAAAACATCAAACCAAACTAACAAAGAATAAAAACAAACAGAACAAGCCAAGCAAAACGGACCAATCAAAACCAAATTTGATAAGATTCAAGATTTGAGTTGACTTTATTGTCATTGTGCAGAGTACAAAGACAATGAAATGCAGTGTGCGTCCAACCAGAAGTGCAAAAAAAGCAGAAAAGTGCAATGTGATATACAAGTATAGACAGGTGGTGCATAGACAGGACAAGAAATATCAATATATTTCTTGTGTTATAAGAGCAGAATTAATATAGCTATGTAATATGAACAATGTATGAACAACATGTAGTAGCAGTGGCCTTATAATAGTAGAAAGAATAATATAGATATATGCAGTGTATTAGTAGAATATATAATAAGAAAAACTGAGTAAATATGGAAATTCTGCATGAACCATATGGACAGATATGTACAGTATGTACAGCTGTGCAGTGTGGGAGCATTATAAGAGTTATTATCATCAAAGGAACAAACCAAACAGGCCAAACTGAAAGATAAACACACCACAACATATGTTATTCTAACTGCTTGAGCGTAGATTAAACAAAAAATGGCTACACTGAATAACTGTTAAATTAATAGAATCTTATTTAAATCAGTGATACTGACTCATAATTAAAACTAAATAAATAAAGCAAATAATAAAGACACCAATACATATAAGTACAAGGGGTAAAGCATTATAATATCTATAGTTATACGTTAGTGTACTACATAAGACTGTTGGTCCCTTTGAAAGGAATGCTTTACTGGGTGAATTAATAAGGTCAAGTATGTCAAAGTTTAGACACGAGATTCACAGTCAGCCAAGCAGAATATATCGATGGTTGTGTGAGACGAGGAAAAGACCAAAGACTGTACAGAACTCAGCCAGCTACGGAGCCCCAAGGAGGGGAAAAAATAAAAAATAAAGAAAATAAAGAAAAAAACACTTTTGTGTGATCTTGACTTTGTTTTGCAAGATCTTGAGTTTTATTTGCAAGATCTTGACTTTGACATGGAGGGGGAAAAAAAACAAGAATTTTCTTTATTTTTTTTTTCCTCCACAAAAGTCGACATCTCGAGTTTCAAAAAAAAAAAAAAATACATCTCAACTTTCAAACTTGAGATCTCGAGTTTAGTGTTTGTCCCCAGTAAGCAAAAAAGTTATTTATTTATTTATTTTTCCCTCCATGTCACCCACAGTCTTTGGTCTTTTCCTCGTCTCAGCCGACCATCGACAGATTCTGCTTGGCTGACTGTTATGTGAATCTAGTGTCTAAACTTTGTCCCCAGTACATGCTCCCCCCCCCCTCCATGTCACCTCCGGTGCTCTGTAGCCAATGGCTTCAAATGTTATTGTCACAAAAAGTCGGAAGCTAGGACGGAAGAGTGGTTGCTATGGAGACGATACACCGTCTTGTCTCATTTTTTGTGTACTGGCAGGTTTCAGAACACTGCAGACCGGCTCGTTGCAAGAAGATGCAAGTTTCAACTCATCTCACGTAAATCTTTGGTCTGAACTGGGCTTAAAGGTTACACCTTGTGTGAGGCCGTTCCGTACTGATATGTCGATCAAAGAATCATTCTAATTACTGGCATTTGGTGCTCAGTGGGTCGCACATTTAACCACTGCAAACAGATATGTCGTACAGAAAAAACATCACAAAAAGCCACTATTCCAGATCTATTTATGTAGCTATCTCTTAGCAAAATCGTAAAGAAAACCCAGTGGGAGCCTGGAAGAGCCCAGAGGTAATGAAAGGAGAAGTAGATTTCATCTCTACTAAGATCTCTTTCTGGATGGTTGGAGATTTTGTTGCGTCTTGGCTCTGACACCGGCAGCACTGACTGGCATCCTGGTGTGCAGTGAAATTAATTGACATGTGTGGACCAAGGTTTGTGCGACTGTGTGTTTTCCTTTATGAGAAGCAATTTCTCTATATCTGATCTATGAAACACTTAACATTGCCTATTAGTTCAGCAATTTTAAGAGTTAAAGTTACTGGGCTGATGCATGTATTGTTGATGGGATTTTTGATAACTGAGTTAGAGATGATTACTTTTGATTTGCACACTGTGTAAGCCTATATCAAGCCTATATCATATCATATCATACACATGATATAGGCTTGATATATATGTGTATGCCGATGATCACGTCTTTTGGTGTGCATTGAGCAACCTATATGATCGTTTTGGCTTTTCTGCATCTGGTGAAATTCTTTAGATATTATATACAGTATACTGTAGATTTGAACCATGACGATAACACATAAAAGTTGGAGCAAAAGAACATCTTTAAAACAGCAAAAGAAGGTAAAGTTACCAGAGTACATAAACTATCACAAAATGGTAGCAGCTTGCTATAGCTGTTTGCGGGTTCGCAGGTGCAATAAACAGCTCCACAGTAACAGCAAATTCCACCAATCACAGAAAGTTGCCGTTACGCTTAGGATTGTGGGCAGTGTAGTATTTCTCCACAACATTGCAAATAAAACATTAGGGATGAGCCGGATACTCGGCTGAAATGAGTATCCGGTACGGATAAAGCACTTTTGCCGAATACAAGTATTATACGAGTAATATGAGTCATTATCTGTACTCGGATTGGGTAGCGGACCGTGCGCCCCGCCCGTACACACACGCTCTGCTCACTCACACTCTCTCTCTCTCTCTCTCTCTCTCTCTCTCTCTCTCAGGTCCGCGGGTCTTTCCCGTTAACGTTTAGGGTTTCTTCAGCTTCAGGTTTGTTTTTTACTTCGGTTTGTAGTACTTACTTAACCAGTAGATTTCTGGTAACGTGGGGTTTCAGACAGCGCGTGGAAGACATGCGACTCGCACTGCGTCTCTGCCGTCAGAGTTTGTTTTTTTTAAACCTCTGCACCCCCCCCCGGTCGTCCGTCCGTCCGTCTGTCCGAGTAGACAGATACGGATACAGATAATTCATGTGGTAAACAGATACAGACACAGATACAGATAATGCTGTACTCACTCATCCCTATAAAACATGTTTTCTTAAATGACGGTAGATTTCATTCAGACTTCTAGCTTCTACAGCAGACCTGGGCATTATACAGCCCGAGGGCCTTATCTGGCCCCTTGGGTAGCCCTCACCCACCCACAGGAGGTCAATTGGAAGTTATGAATATGATATGAAAGGCAAAGACATCCCAGAGCTCTCAGATGTAAACTACATGGCTGATTTGCTGTTGATGTGACTGTAGTAATAAATGAACTTTAATATGTTCTAAGAAAAAAGTAAAAAAAAAGAAGCTAATTCTGTAGTTAAACTACAAACAAAATAGTATTAGCCTTTTGGAAAGTTAATTGAATGCTGTTCTTTGAAAAATGGAGAAAAGAAATTTACATTTTGGTCACAATTGCATCCATTGATGTTGATTAAATAGTGACATACCCGGTAATTGCATTTTGTACTGTCTCCTTCACTTTTTTCGTGTCCTAATCATAACATTTGTGCCCTTACCAGTTGCAACTTATCAAAGTACTGCTTGATAAGCTGCTTTTTTTTTTATTAATATTGAGCAGAATTGAGTTTGGCCTATTGGTCCGGTCCTCCACAACAGTCCCTGTTTTACAGGATCCAAAACCTTTGACATCAGAGCTCGTGGTAAGACTAGCCTGAATGGTTTAGACATTATGGTTAATAATCAAAATCCTTATTAAAATTTATGGGATTTTTATTACTTCCTGATCCACACTGTTAAGCTTCATTTACATTGCTACATTTTTGGTTTAAAAACAAATTTCTTTTTCTATGTTTACACCTCGCCTTCACACTGCTCTGACGTTTCAGAGCCCAACATGACATCATGAATTTGCGTACGAATTCAAATCAACTTTCTTAAGCCAAGTGGCGTGTTATCTGTACGCATTTTAAGCTATCTTAACGCCACTTGGCATGTTATCGCCACTTGGCATGTTATCGCCACTTGGCATGTTATCGCCACTTGGCATGTTATCACATGAAGAAGGCAACGGTTAAGTTTAGGAAATGTGACACGTGGGTTGGGTTTAGGAAAAGGAAGAACCAGTTGGGTTCAGGAAAAGGAAGAACCAGTTGGGTTTAGGAAAAGGAAGAACCAGTTGGGTTTAGGAAAAGGAAGAACCAGTTGGGTTTAGGAAAAGGAAGAACCAGTTGGGTTTAGGAAAAGGATGGTCTAGTCCTGTGTTTTAACCAGTTACCATGGGCATTGTAGGAAGTAACGAGAATGTTGATGAGATATGCAGTTTGGGTCTTTTATTTTAAACAGAGAGTAGTTCTTCTACTGGAGCTAAAACACTTGTGTTGGCTCAAAACTTTGCTTAAAAACCAAAACGTCAATAACAGGCTACGCCTACATTATTATTATGTATTAGCATTATATCTGTATTAATGGATTAACGTGACACGTCAAGACATCAATCCATGGTCTAGGACAAACTGGGTAAGAATATTTGGGCTCCTGCATGTTTTACCCATCCAACACCCCACACACAGATCCCTATCCTAAAACACTTCTCATATGTTACACATGGAAACTTCCAGCATTGTCAAAGAAAGTATTTATGACATTGCCAATAATCAACATAATAATGTCATATTTATTGATATTACACCACAGCAATGCTACACAGAATTGTGTGATTCGATTGATATGCAGTTTGGGTTCTTTTATTGTTATAACAGAGATATAGTCCTTGACTTCTACTGGAGCTAAGAACACTTGTGTTATGGCTGGATAAACTTTGCTTAAAAACCAAAAAGGCAGAAGTTCCAATAACAGGCTACGCCTACATTATTATTATGTATTAGCATTATATCTGTATTAATGGATTAATTCACATATCTATAGATTAAGTTCCAATCATGACTAATCTGTCACTCTGAACACCTGTTGTAATTAAGGAACCATTGCGGATCCATCAATGTAGACAGAGACAGAAAGAGTGACACACAGAAAACAGGAAGCATACTATATATTTATAGATTCATCCTCATTTGGGAGAAATACAATGTGTGTGTTAAGTGCAGTGACTTAAACAGAATGATAATGCCCCCTGCAATCTGTTCAGCAGATCCTAGGGGGATTTTGTTTTGCACCTTGAGCTGGAGATGGAAACAGTGGGTGAATGGGTACTCCACGCTGATGGGTGGACAAGAGAAGGGAAAAACTGACACTCTGATTCAGTGACTGTAATTAAACGAGGCAGAGATGGAGAAGGAAAACAAGTAGAAAACGAAGAGATGGATACAGAAATCCAGAGAGCTGGATAAATAAGTTCTGCCTTCATGTCAATTCTTAAAGGATTAGACGAGGGAAGGACTGATTTGATCGAGGCCAACAGAGCAATTTACCCACTCCCTTAACTCTGCTACAGGCACTAGACGCATCTGATGGATGGACACACACACACACACACACACACACACACACACACACACACACACACACACACACACACACACAAATGCTACTACGGTATGTGTGAATACAGCCTCCAGATGAAAAGCTGCCACATTTGATCCAGCTATTGCTACGTTCAAACCGTAACTGTTATAATGCATCAACTAATGTGATTAGCAGCGAATTACACAGAAACCAGTTCTGACAGATGCAACCGCTGTGCCGCTGAGTGATGGTGACAGAAAATGAAATGTTGTTGTCTTGACAACTAAGAACAATAACAATGAAACACATTCAAATACATCGCATACGTGTTGGACTAAGAAGACGAGGATCAAAGTTCATTCTTGATCTTGGAAACTGCAGTTGAGGAAAAGAATCTCCCTGCCCTTGTGTGCTTCCTGTGTCCGATTATTATTTTTATAATTATAAAGCTTTCAATCCCTTCAAATAAGCTTCATAGGAACACTATCCGAATGAACTTTGAACCTCAGAGGCCCTTTATACAGCAACGTTTTCAACATAACGCGCAATAGTATTTTTACGTTCTGGCCGTCTTGTTACACAACAACAGCGTTTTTTGAGGCTGCAGAGAAAAACCTTTAAACTGGGTTCTAGAGTGAGATGTAGATCTTTAGCCTCAGTTTTTAAGCCAACAACGATGACATAAATTGTTCAGAAAAACATTTGAACGTCTACACTTCCATGACAACTGGGAAAACTCCATGTATACATGATCTTGTCTGTTTAGTCCAATGGTGTACATGATACAGTATGACTCTAGCACTATAATTCAGCAGCAATATGTTTTTTTTAGAGAGAGTGCTCACGTTACCCTTAAATATAATAATAGTCCAAAGAGCATGCTGTCAGTTTTCATGGGGACTATTTTTTCAACCAAAAGTAGTTCCACTGAAAAGTGTGACTGGGACGTCGGGATTATTTACAGTAACCAAACCAACCTAAACTATGTGCATAGTTAAATACGCCAATAAAGGTACAGTAAGAAAAATATGTTGGTTTTGGTGAAATGCCATTTTGAGAAAAAATTTAATTTTTCAAGAAACAATTAGCATATCCAAAAACTTTTCTGTACAGGTGAGTTGGGAAATACCACAGACTTGAAGTTTCTTTAAAAAATGGTTACTTCAATTAATGGTGATGCTTTAGCATGAGCAGAGTGCGGGATTTTAATTTTTAAAAAGACTATTTAATGACAACGCTGTCAACTGGTATGAGATAAAAGGCTATGCCTACATGACATCTTGGATGCTGTTATTACTAGCAGTAGCATTATAGCTGCATTATTGGCTTAGATGTGGCCCATTAGTTCATATCAATAAAGTTCCAATCATGAACATTAGATGGCTATAATGGACAGGCTTCTGCTCTTTCTTCTCAACACCTGTTGAACCATTCTTGAGCCATTAAATAAAATGTGTTAAGCACTGACCATGGATCTGTTGCCATGGGAACCAGTGCCCGACTAAGTAATCAAAAGATGTATCCCCTCAAGGTCTTTCTAGTCTCCACAGGAATAGTCATTCTCACACAGATCATTTTATTTAACATAAAACTGCAAAGACTTGTTAAAGACACTGTTACATGCCACTTTAAAGGGACACTCCACTGATTTTACACATCAAGTTCACTTTACCAGTCATGTTGTGTATTAGTCCAACGCATTCTCATGAACGGGTTTGTACGATATAGTATGAACATTTATGCACACCGATTCGTACGATGTACTACAAAATAGGTGACCGCCGGCAGGTCATTTGATGCCGGCTGCACGAAAAAGTGAGATTCATGTGGCGAAGACAGTTAAGTTTA